>VWZL01004596.1:182548-310008 GCA_013396915.1 Stercorarius parasiticus
GGCCCTCTGGGGTGTCAGCCACCCCACCCAGTTTGGTATCATCAGCGAACTTGCTGAGGATACACTCTGTCTCCTCGTCCAGGTCATTGATGATCCTGAGGACATTTCTGCCCCCCAACTCTGTTACCCCTCTGAGACACAAAACACCTCCTGGCACCTTTGAGCATTGCCCAGCATAACTGGTGGTGAAAATCAGCCTTTATGAAATGCACAGCCATCCCATGAGGCATGCCATTTTGCTTCAGAAGTGCTGCCACTCTTCTCAGAGAGGCCAAAGCCATCACAGCCCTTGCTGCACACATGGGATCACTGGCTCACAGTGGTCCGCACTGCAGTGGGATCAGTGCTACCAGACCGACTGGTCCAGGCGAGGTGACCCTGGCTCAGACCCCCATGTACAGATCCTTCAATGCAGTTGTTACTTTGTACTACTTGAATAGAAAGTCAAGGTCTGGCAGCCTTGGGGAATGAAGAGTCAGAGTCACTCAGGAGTTCCTAGACAACACTGCAGATACAACAGTTGGGTTAGGCACCTCTGCTAGCCCTGGGCATGGCCAGGACAACATAAAACTGTTTGCAAAACTAGTGGCAGGGCTGCTCATGTACATGTGCAGTTGGGAATTGTCCTGCTATAAAGGGAGAGTTTAAAACCAGCCAGACATTTTTCCTTTGTTCTTTATTTTTCTGCCATGACACGATGCAAAGAGCAATGTTATACAGATGGTCAACAATGAAGCTGTGTAATAAAAGAGAAAAGCGGTTGGCCTAAAAACATCTGACAGGGATCCATCATGATTAATCAAGGGCCAGAAATAAAAGTGACCCCCACAGCCCTCATAGGGAGAGCTGGGAGCCGATTCCCCAGCGTGTCTTATATACCATATCAAAAGGCTACCTGAAAATCCCTCACTGGAGTCAGCCAAATTATTCAGGGACCTCAGCCAACTCAAGTATCTTCTGCTTTATGAGCCTTGAGGACCCTAAGGCATGCGCACCGCTGCTATTCGCTGCAATGGATTCAGACCGGCCCTCTGCTATCTATATTTATCACCATCCCCTCAGGAAGTGCTTTGGCAGGATTTTGTAATGAAAACCCTGCCCAGAGCACTCTTTGGCATGCAGCGAGCAGCCTTAAAATAGCACAGTGACATACTGCAATAATTACTCATATTAACACTCTTCATTGTACTGTGTGACGCTTTGTCCCCGTCGCCTGGCTCGTCCCACTGCCCGGCGCGTGGTGGGACGGCGGGGAAGAGCTGGCCTTTCCTAAAAGGCAAAGTTCAGCCCCACGCTCCGACCCGAGCCCCTGAAAACCACACAGACCCGACTGCGTCTCATCCATCACGCCAACAGAGGAGCCGCCGCCAACGCCCTCATTTGCTTCCAGATCCAAAGTTCGCAGGTGTTCTGGCAGGATATTTTGGCTCCTGTCTAGCCCATCGGTGTTGTTTGAGGAGAACATTAACAAAAATAAGCGTAAAAGCCCAACCAGAGGATAACTTTGAACCCACACTATAGGAGCAGGCTGCTTACTTGCCAGTTACATGCTGACTTCCAACCTAGCTCACATTTTTGGGTTTCTACCTCCTTTGGAGTAAATCTTCCTGCACTGTACTAATAGTACATCTCATTTTACCTTAAATCATAAGAAAGAAGTAGTTTTCAGTCAGAAGAGAGATGGGGAAGTGGGGACAGCTTTACTTGAAGTTGATAGAACCCTCAAAGATTCTGTATTTTTGAGAAAAAGGTTTTCTCTGTTCAAAAGAAAAAAAAAAAACACTTGAATGGTGCATCTTAAGCATCTGCAGTGTGGGGTTTTTTTGCTGATGATAAAATGAGCTTTTGAGAAACAACTTGTTACTCATGCCTGTTTACCTAAACTTGCTGGATTTCAAGAGCTCAATCTAAAACCCATCCAAGTCAGCACAAAGTATCCCAAAGACTTCAACGGGCTTTGATTAAAACCTAAAGTCCTCTAGGACTGCTCAGGGTTCCCCATAGTCATGGTCCACATGTTTCAAGAAGACACGGTCCTATAATTACAGAGGCCAGGATCTCTGAACAGATATTGAGGTAACTGCTTAATTATGACTTCACAAGGAGAGATTATATTGCAGTCCCTGCAATATACTCTGGTACAGAGAAAGATAAGTTATGGCATGAAGGCTCCTTTCAATTATTATTTTCAGTGGGTGTACTGTCACTTTGGGGAAAATTCGAACCTGATAATACACATCACTTCATTTGCTGCATGTACATGATGCCATCACTGTGGAAAGACACTCCACGTACGCGATTTGTGTACTTTATACTTCCATAGTGTAATCTACGGAGCTCCAAGCCCTTCCTGAAGCTTGGCCATTCCTGCTTAAGAATTCACGGCCACGCTAACATCTCTCCTCTATCCCCCTTTTTGGGCTCAATGAAATCAAAAATGGGGTGAGTTATCAGAGCATTCACAAACAGCGAACTATGACTGAAGGAACGGCAGCAAACAGAATCAATGCGTAAGGCTATTTTTTTCATTAAGAAAACTCATTCAGGCCACATGAGTTAGTGAATGTGCTCACAACCACTTCTGTAACTATGATGCCATGGAAAAATACTGTTCCAAGAAAGCATCTGGCTACGTACAACAGACTCCCATTAAGCGATTCTACACTTTTGTCAAACTGCAAAACATCTTTCAGAATATATCTAACAACATTTTCCAAAGCTGCCTTACACTAGCGTGTCATCAAATCTACCCTGAAAGCACAGCTCGGCAATGAACTCAGTATCTGAATTTGTAACGGGATAGGTATCTGCCAAACGTATCGTCACCAGCAAACAATGCACTAGTCATATGGATTTTTTTTCCCATGCACCAGCCTTTATTAAAACTTTCTCAATTAATTCCGTGGTCTCCAGGACCTTCTGCCAAGGTCACCATTCATGGCTGAAAGGGCTGTTCACTGAGTAATGAACACTAACTTCTCTGGAGACTTTCTTGTAAGCTGTAATCAAACACAATCTTCTGTTAATTGCTTACACATACTTGATGCATTAACGAGAGGATCTTTAAATATATATATAAAAAACCAAACACAACTGAGGAAGGCAAGGCTTAGATACTAGCACCATACGAGGATTCTGTTGATGACTTTTCTATAAAAGCCAGATCTGATTAGTGACATGGGGGAAATATTTTATTTGGAATAAAGCCTTTGCTTCAGAAGACAGTGTCTCAAATGCAGTGCTGGATGGCTACTTCTGTTCTAGCATAAATTCTTGATGTGAGAAGAGATCAACAATAGGCTCTCGCCCTAGTTACTGTTCTAGATCTAGCTCTCTGCTGAAAATTCACTCCTAAACATCTGATTTTGAACCAGACTGGCTTGATTAGTTACAAAGATTTCTCCTTTGATGTGCAGCTCTTTAGGGCACAGCCAGCCTTACCAGACTCAAAAGAGTAAGAGGTCTAAGGAAGCGCTGTCAGGAGAAAGCAGGACCTCACCAAATCAAAGCAATCCACTCACATAGCATCCCACTCGCCCATAACATTGGGTTATTTGAACTTGTGGAAATGCTGCTACTTAAAACCTATCAGTCAGCTCAGCAATTATCAGGGCTGGCTCTCAGCCCTATCTCACCATGGCCTCTGGCTGAACAGAAGCTGGTGGCACAGCTGACCAGACTGTCGCTGAGCTCACAAGTGAGGTTCCCTCCCCAAAATCTTCCTCAGTCGGACTTGTGATCCAGAAGAACAGATAAGCTCTGCTGAAACACAGCATAGAGCAGGAGATATCACTGACAGCTCCAGGCATTAGCAGAGCTCAGCAGGAACCCAGGAGGGGTCAATGGTCAGGGAAACATCTGTCCTGGTCTCTTAAATGCCAGAGTTACATGAGGAAGCCTGCATAACTCTGAGCCTTCCTCTGCTGCTATCAGTCTGCTGCTCTTAAGGGCACTTAATTTACCCATGAAAGAAGGGCTTCTGGAGACAGCATATTTTGGTATTCAAATCTCTCATATGAGGCTACAGGCTACCCTTCTTACACCAAGTAGGCAACACCAGGCATCTTTAAATGTCTTAGAACATTGCTTCTTATCAAGTGTGCAGAGGGCCAACCTCTAGTCCCCTGGAGGAAAACAAGAGGGTGCAGTGACGAAGAACTAGGAGCTCCTACCAAAGACTTGCACATTTCCCTTTTTTTCCCTTTTTTCCCCTTGAGACTCTGGCACATAAGTTCTTTACACTCCTGGACTGCCCAGAGAGTAATTTCAATGGGTACTACAGCTTCGAAAGAGGATTGGATCAAGGTCCTGGAGAAGAATAAAAGAGATCCCTGGGTCTCTTCTCCTTGTTTATGCTTTATGGTCCTTCTGTAGGTTAAGTTAACAGGTTTTTCTAGGTATGCCACAATCCCTATTACATTATTTTTCCATTGCTATTTCAAATTATACTGCTTCTCCCTCTAAGCTCGTAAAGTTCTTTTTAAAAGCTCATAAAATTTCACCTGTGTACGTTTATGGCTCTCAGGATATGAACTAAACTCAATTGATTTAGCTATATTTACCACTGCTGAACTTCATGCTGTATTTCACCACACTACCTTTTCAGGAGGAATAAGTCATTTCCTCCTCCTTTCCTCTTGCTGAATTCTTCCAGCATGACCACTGAATCCAGAAGACTAATCCAATTTTTCCCCCTTTTGTTGGAAACCCACCAATACAATTTTGGCTTAAAACGTAAAGAAGTGTGTCTACACCGACAGTTTAGTTTCCTACCTCTCTCCCAGGTCCTAAGTCTGTGATCATCCATACCGCATGTTCACAGAATCATAGAATAGTTTGGGTTGGAAGAGACCTTTAAAGGTCATCCAGTCTAATCCCCCTGCAATGAACAGGGACAACTTCAACTAGATCAGGTTGCTCAGAGCCCCGTCCAACCTGACCTTGAATGTTTCCGGGGATGTGTCATCTACCACCCCTCTGGGCAACCTGTTCCTAGTTTGACTAAAGTACTTCCTTCCAGAAGGAGAAATGAGCACAGCTGATGGGACTGTTACCCCCATATTTCCCATGAGGCAGGCAATACAGGAGTGGAAGGCTCCAGTTTTGGTCCCATCTCCTGGAATGGTCCTTCAGTGCTTCTCTGAGACCCTCCACACTAATATCTTCTGAATATTTGCACACAATAACCCAGAGCATGCGACACATACCATTAGCATCACGTTATGAAAGCACCGGCCTGTCTGGTTAAAGCACCCCACACACATTTCTTCAAGCTTTTTGAGAAGAAAAAAAAAAAAAAGAAAAAAGCCCCACAGAAAAATAATAACAATATGTCAAGGCCATAACTTGTGGCCCAGGAAAGACCTAAGTGCAGAGTTATGCAGCATGGGTGCAACTAGGCTGCTCCAGAGGGACTCGGCCTCCAGCGGTATTGACACCAGCCACTACGTACCCCTGCAGAAACCCTGGGGGGTGGCTGCCTTCAAGAACTGATACAGCCAATGAGAGAGTTCAGATATCAAACCCAGCTCCAACAAGCACCCAAAGCCATGGCTGCACCTTATGGACCTCAGCTCTGAAAAGCCTGAGAGGCTTCCTTGGTCAGGCAGACCTAGGTCAGGTCTCTCTTGGTCTTCTTGAGGTTGGACAAAGAGGCCTTGGCCAGCAGAAGACCAACAGCAACCGTTGCTGACAGAAATTAACACCCATAAAGTAACATGGTAGCCAGGCACAAGCCCAAAACTAGAGGCAAAGTTTATCTAAACACATTTGAGTTGCCATGATTTCTTTTCCCATTTTAGACAAGACCATGAAAACAGTTTTGATCTCTAGCCCTTTATTTCCTTTATGGCTGGAACATGAAGTGAATCAACATTTCAGGACCTCCAAAATATTTTGATTTGCTTTTGGTATTTGCTTATAAAAATGATTGGAGTTTGTGGGAGTGGAAGAGCTGGGTTATTTTTTGCTGCTTGGGGAAAGGAATGAATTTGCAAGGGATACAACAAGAATTGGCTCCAGCCCTTCCAACTTTGTGGTTCCTTCTCTTTCTTGGTTTCATAGTAAATTGTTGCACTGGGCTGGAATGATCCAGCTCTGCTTGATTTCTCACAGCCTTGTGACTTTGAAGCAAGTGTTCAGCCCTGGTAACCTCATGCCTTGGCAGTGGTCACCTCTGCACAGTCCTGACCTCCACAGAAGGAGAACAACTCCTCTCCCACATGCACCTTGTAGGGTACACAGCTGCCAAAGGAGGAAGAGCAGTGGTGGTGGCCATGCAAAGGCATCCTGCATGATGGACAGGGACCACCAACCACCTGCTCTTGATAGGAAGGCAGCAGGTCCTGATTGCCACTGAAAGCAGAAAGTGGCAACTTTCCGAAGTCAACTGATTGACTTCAGTTGAGTGTGTTACACAGAATAATGTCTGATGGAGGGGGAAAAAAAAAATCACCCCGGTGTGGAAGCTTCTGCTTTTTCTTTTCCTAAGAGACAAAAAATTATGCACTTGTCCTGTGAAGAGACTGCAAGGACTGGGCTGAAATCAAGACCCGAGGTATGAACATACCTGAAGTTTAGGAGAGGATCTCCTCTCCTAAGATGGGACATCTTAATAGCCAAACTGAAGCCCTAGATTCCAAGCAGAAATGAATTTGAGGACATTACATCCAGACGCAGATCTTAATTTAGCAGGTTTTGGCAGTGAGAAGTTACTGATGCAGCACACCAGACCTCAAGACTCACTGCTTTTCTTCAATATCACATGCACTGAGACACCTCAATATGAAGACTCTCACCCAGGATATTTTAAAGAGAGAAGAAATAAATTCAAACGTGGAACTGTCATCTTGTTTGATTTTATACAGCAGACACCATGTGTGTGAAAAGCAGCACACCACTCTTATTAACAGTCTCACACTTCTGGTTGTGCTTCCTGAAGGTAGGTGGTTCACTGCTGTCTCTTCTGCTCATTTTATATCATTGTTTTAAAGGTCCTATAATTTTCTTTGGGGAAGAGATTGATTGGCCTTGATAAATGGACCAACAGCCCTTTCATAAGGGATCGCACAGGCGGTTGTACCTGGGGGCACGAGGCCAACCGCACTCATCAGGTCATCAGTGTGGGCACAGGAGGAAAACATCACCTACTGCTCTCCAAAGTCTTTCCTTGGTGCCCTGGGGCCAGAGGTGTCATCTGCATTGCAGCATTGATACGACAGTGGTCAGCCTGGTCCAGGTTGTGGGCTGCATACGTGCAGTCAAAGAGCACCTAGTCCAACTCTGGCTGCTCTTCACAACCTCCTCGCTGGAGGTTGTGATCTCAGATCTGCTCACTGAGCTACTCACGGGAATGCTGCCTAAGCCATTTCTCTCAAGAGATGTCCTGCTTGCAAAAAACCCAAGAACTTGGCTATTTACACGAATTTCATTCAAATTGTTTGGGATCCTCTGCAGACAGCCATACCATGAGCAGATCTAAAATAATCAAAATATTTAGGGGAGGACAGTGGTGGGCAACCAGAAGCAGAGATGCAGCTGGAAAAACATGTGTGTGCACAGACCTGGTACTATGCCCTCAGCCACTGCTCTCCATCGTGTCCTCCTCGTACAGGCAACCTCCTCCCGCTTTAAGCTAGCGTCAGTGTACTGAGTCACTGCTGCAGCAGCATAGTAGGCACAGGCCCCATTCAGCTGCATCATCTGCTGTAGGTGTGGTCATCTCGAGCAGGGTGGGCAGCAACATCTTACCTTACCAAGACTGCAAGATTAACCAGTGCTTGTCTGTCAGAGCTACTCCCAGAGATGGATGCATTTTCCTAGCAGAACTAGAGGTCCCGCATCATATCTCCTTGCCACTGAAAGGCAACACGGTTTTATCTGCCGACAGACACGTGCGTGCACTTTCGGTACGCCAAGCCAGCTGGGCGGGAACCAAGCTAACCACAGCTAGGTGGCTTTCACTCTGAGCCGGCTCACGTCTCCACAGCTCGGGGCACAGGCAGTGCAAATGCATCTGCCTGCAAGAGACCGTGTAGGCAGGGAAAGCAAGAGGCAGGCGGAGAGTGATGGAGCAGTGTTAGTCTCTTAGAAAGCACCTGATGATCCTTGGAACGAGAGTTTCTGTGAAAAGTTAAGACTCTCTTCACTCTGTTCTCCCTGCGCTTCCAATCCGCCCTTCTTCACTGCTAGCTGTTTTCAAGCAGGAGGCAGGTGAACAAATAAGCGTGTGGTATCTGAAGCTTTGATAAGTAATGTTGCTTACATTAAAAAAAATAAATTACGAATTAGTCTCTTTCTCCATTTTTAAATCAGCCCAAACTAAAAAAAAAAAAAATTCTCGCCTTTCAGTGGAAACTTCCCTGACACATTTAGGTTAATAAGTCCGTTTGATAGATGACTTCTCACTCACGTTCCCATTTCCTAATCACTTCCTTGTCTCGCACCCACCCTGGCTGAAGACTGATGATAGCTTCTAATAGCTGCTGCAGCCGCCTTGCTCCTGCCAGCGCCGGGTACAGCACCGAGCACTGCAGACACTGGTGCTGGGGCTCTGCGTCCTCCCTCAGCGGGGTGGCCACAGCTTGAAACCCAGCTGGAAACAGCGCTGGCTCCTGGAAGCTGGGTGGTGGACATTTTTCCCCTAGTAATAGCCTTGTATTTTCAGAGTGGTGAAGGAAAGAATGGTGGGTTTAGAGCAGCAGCTCCTGCAGGGCACATCTGCATGAGGTGGGTGAAAAGCCCCATCCCAAGCTGGAAATCAGCCCCATGGCTCTCCAACCGGGGAAGGTATCTGTGTGGGGTCAGCTTGAGGCGAGGAGAAGAGCATGCAGGTCATCCTCGGGTGCGCTGCCTTGGTTGAGGAACACCCATGGGTGAAGCGTGGGTGGTCACAGAGCCTCTGCGGAAGGAACACCAGAAAGCCATGACCCTACTTGCAGCCACCACTAACTCGATGAGCAGCTGGATGAGCAGCCAAAGCCATGCCCGGTTAATACTTGCACATCGCAGCTGCTGTGATGGATGATCCCTGCGAAGGCGGGGTGGGCTGTTGGTGCCTGGAGACTTCCGCAGGTGTTCCGCCTGCTCCGTCACCCTTCCGTAGGTGCCTGTTAGGGCAACGCAGCTCCTCGCCCGCCCTGCCCGGGGCCCTGGGCACAATTTCACACACGGTTCCTATTTCAACAAGCTCCTGTTGTCGAAGGGAAGAGGCTGGTATCATGGGGAAAAAAATCTGGATTTTGTGGGAATTGAGCTCTGCTTTGTTAGAGGCCATCCAACAGTGGAAAACATGAGTGAGAAAGCGCAGGGAGGTGCTGTGCTGCTCCTGCTCCAGGGTAACGCCAGCTCTGGGCCACGCTTCAGTCGCCCAAATAAGCAGGCAAGGATGCAAAGCTGGACCAAGCTGCTGTGTCTGGTCATGGGCTGAGGGATGCCAGCATTTCCCAGGACAAAACAAGTATGATCTACTCTAGCCAAGAGGAACTGCACCTCCATGAGCGATTTCCTCAAGGGCTGTGTGCAGAAACGCTCTCATGCAGCAGCTGAAGAGATAGAGCTCCTGGAGCCCCATCTGAATCCTTGCAGCACGTTTTTTCTTGCAGTGCTCATTACACCAGAGACAGAGGCTTTTCATTTCAAGCAACCCACCATTTAACACACCTTGTTAAATCTGCTCTGGCATGAGAATGGGAGTTTAGGGGTGCCCAGTCCCAGAAACAATGCTGGTGACTGTGCTTCATGCCTATATTTGATCTGATTGCTTTTATTATGCTTCCCCTTCCATCCTTCCCGTGCAAGTCCCAAAGAGGGAAGTGGGACACCTGCCCAAGAGTGTGTTCTGAGAAAGGGGAGGTCCCTCCCTCAGAGACAGGGCTCTCTCTCTGCAGCACATTTGTTTAACTTTCCCGTAAAAGAGGTCGACAGAATAAAGTGGGGACTTTTCTTCAGACTTACTGACAAATGGGCCTGCCTAGAAGAAAATTCAGCATACCCAAACTCAAAAAAAAAAATCTGAGAATTTGCACATAAAATTTAAACCCAGATCTGGATTATATTTTTCCTGAATGGTTTCTATCTTTTTCACTCAACTGAACCAAGCTCACCAGCCTCAAAAGTCACAGTTTCTGACCTGCGACTTGGACCCAGCTCCACAGAGGAGAGCACCTCTCTGTGCAGGAGGAGTCACAGCGCCGAGCACAAGCACGGGTGGAGACAGACACTTCTGCAAAATGTGGCTATGCTTCAGTTCCTCTCCTGTACCCAAACATTTGGGCCTGTACCCCTTTCCATTTCAATTTTCCTATACCACTTCCCTTACTCAAATGAACACATCAAGTACTCGTGGCCCTCTCAGTAAAAGCCCGTATGTGTAAGTCACCCTGGAGCCAGGGTGAAGGTGCTTTTGCAGAGCTGGTGATTTGAGTTATCTGGTTTTGGGTACCCATGCTGAGGTTCCAAAGGGACCTGAGATGGCCCACTTCAAACCGGGCTACGTAACGTATTCAGAGCAGAGTTTATGAAAAACCTCAAGCCCCTGAGAAAATCTCAAGCGTCCTCTGAAAATTGAGGTTGGTCACGTCACACATGTCCCTTGGGTGAAAACAGAGTGGAAAACAAAGCTGTATCCGACAAGTTTTTGCAAGCTGAAGTTGATATTTTTATTTTTTCTAAGGTCACTTGAAGTGAAGAACAATATTAATCTCTTACACCTTGAGCCTTTGCAGAAAAAATGTTTACAAAAGTGCCTGAATTATTTCCTGTCAGTTTGGTCTCCTTTTCCCTCCCATTAAATAATGAAGTTTTACCTGTCAGTCCACAGATACCATGTGACAATGTGACAAACAGCAGAGCTGTGATGTGCTAAGACAGCTATTGCCAAGGAGCTGAGGATGGACCTGTGCTCTTTTTGGTTGGAACAGCATTCACAACATTTTCAGTGAGCTCCATTTCCTAGAGAAACCTCAGCCTACTTGAATAGACCAGAGTCCTCCAACAAGAACCTGGAGTACCACACCTAACAGGCAGCATATTGCTAACCTAAAAACGAGCAGAACAGGAAAAAACTCCTGGAAAAAAGAAATACAGGCACTTCAGATGGTACGACTACAAACGAGAAATACAGCTCACTCCCTGCTGTAATTTCTCCTATATCATCTTTACTGGTATTATCATTATCTTTGTCACCTCAATGCAACTGCAACAATGCTTGTTTTCCTTGTTTTAGTCCACCCTTCTTTAAAAGCCTCTTTTTTTCTGCCAGCCAGGAGCTGATGGCTGTAGACTGGGGAAAGGGGCTTCAGGATGGACTCCTGCAAGCAGTTGGTGGGAACTGTGGCCCGCCTTGCTGCTGCCGCCTGCTTCTCCAAGGTCATCCCATGCACCAGCGGAGCATCGCCACACTGCCACCGTCGTGTCTCTCACATTTTGAGATCTGTTGCCATGACACTAGGGGACAAATTTCTCCCAGCAGAGCCGGGCCTGGACCTGCAGCCTTGGCTATTTTTAGCCACATGCTGCATAATGCAGAAGTTGATGAGCATCTGCACATCTTCATTAGTCAGCCATTTCCAGGTGCTTGGTGAAAGGAGCAGGGAGCCAGTGACCAGCAAAAGGCTGGGATCAAACACTGAGTGAGGGCAGCCGCTTGCCGTGCTTTTTGGTGAAGAACTCTGTGTCGCTTTCAGCTCAAATCCACCATAATGGAGCTTGATGGAAAGGGATCTTTGTTCCCTGCAAGCTGAAGGGACATGGACCCATCAGCCTCCTTCCCCAAAATGCCCACACTGCCCAAGACACGCAGGCACCATGTCAGGATGATGGCTTCTCCCCTACCTTCCCCCATCCTATGACCTGCTCCCCAAGCCCACCTTGCACTTGCAGCCCTGGCAGGGGTGGACCAGGGCAGTAGGTCCTGAGGGCTGATCGAGGTTCTTGGACGGAGACCATGAGGGATGTTCCCACCTCCCTCTATTTTCCCTCCCTGCACCAGCCTGATGCTAGCAGCACACCTGGGGCACAACACGTTGATGTAGCCAGCGATGGTGTGACAGCACGAACCGTGTACAGGTGTCCGAAGCTGCGGGCAAGGTGATAGTGCTCCAGCTGCCATTAGAAAGATGTCACATGTCAGTCTTAAGGAAGAGCTGAAATGTGTTGGAGATTATCAAATCAGCAGGAGGGCTGCGTGATGAAGTCTTAGACTGTGCTGGAGGGGCCCGACACCTCCTGCCCAGCAGCTCACCCAACCTGGTATGCAGACTGCCAACATACTGAAGCAGCAAACCTTGTTATTAAAAATGATTCAGAGTAGCAGGTTCTTTTTCACATGACAAAATGAAAACAACATTGCGGACTCAAACATCTACACTTTGCAAGAATACACTCCATTTTTTCTTTAGATTTATTGAGGGCTAAGGGCAAATCTGCCAAATCCTAGGTGCTTCTGTCCAAACACAACAGAGGTACACGGGCACACCCCCAGGCAGCCTGCATCCTAAATTCACCGATTTAAACCAAGCTCAAGAGCAGCTTCTTCAGCAGCAGAGACAGGCGCTGGGCTGGCAAACCCAGTGTGGGACAGGAAACCATCGACCAAACTCCCGCTCCAGACTCGAATCACGGATGTGCCCAGAGCTGAGGGGGTGCTTGGGTCTCAGGTTATTGCACAGGCTTCTCTCCCTATCACCCCCCAAAAAACCTATCACACTGGCTTTAACTCCCCAGCTCAGAAGCAACTGTCGGAGAGAAAAACACCGAGACTGGAGCTGCTGAGGCAGCCTAATTTCCTCCAGTGTCTCCCAGCCAAAATACAGCAAAGTGGCACTGAGATGGCCCCGAGACAGATGTGCTGTTCCTGCTCATCCCGTTCCTGCTCTGCCAGGGATGGCCAACTCGCAAGAAAAGCAAAGCAGCGTCTGGGCGCTTGCAAAACTAAATATTGCTGGCTGGGTCCTTGTGCAAGTCCTGGCGCCGAGACAGGTTTTAGAGGAACCCCTCGCATGTGCGGGGTCGCACCATTTCTGGTGCGCAAGGGTGTAACTCCACAAAAACCCAAGGAGCAAGGCTGATTTACACCAGCTGCAGAGATGATTACTGAGAAGCAGTGCTGCCTCACTCCATATTTTTCCTATTTTGTATAGTGTTGGGGGGGCAAATCAAGGCCATGTGAGGCGCTGAGCTAAATCGCTGACTGTGATTTAGGAAATGTGTAGAAATACAGGCATGTGTGATTACACAGGGGACCAGTGTACTCTCTGAATGGAGCCAGTAGGTCAAAGATGGGACCAAAAAAACCCACCACCAAACCTGAAGTGAGCTGTTAAGGATCAACCTGCTGCTAAAATGAGCTTCTTCCCAAGCAGTGGTTTGTATCCTAATGCCCACAAGTGAAATATACTTTGTTTTGGGATGTTTTTTTAGCTTAATGAGTGCTGTACTTCCTCCCTATGCTCAGAAAGGCCAAGCTAGAGGCGACAGGGTTAAAGTGCTAAGCAAGGTGACAGCCAGGCTGGAAGGTGGGAAGAAAGGGGTGGTTTAGCTTGGACCAGGCAGCAATATCCCCATTAGCATAGAAAATGGGAGCCATAGAGCCAGGCTAGGATCAGCGAGATCATGTCACACAAATGTTTCACCAGACATTGCCAGCGGCATTGATGGACTTCCAGGTGCTGTGGTAGGACCACATCCAGATCAGTGACAGCCACCAGTGGAACTTCCCATCTGTGGCAGCTTCCCACTCCTGGGGCCGTGCCGCATGGCAAGCCAGCATCACAAGGCATCATTTCCCCAGCCCTGATGACCCATGGCTGAATCAGTGACCCGGAGAGGAGAAGCATCGTGGCCCAAGCATACCAGCACATCCCTACATGCAGTGTCCCAGTCCTGCATTCAACAGGGATGTTCCCAGCCAACTTTCCCAGCCCTCCTGCTCAGAGAAGGAGCAGGAGAGGGGAAGGCTGATGGCAAAGGAGGATCCAGGAGTTGAATTCAAGCAGCTGAAAAAAATTGGACTGCAGCCTTCACCATTGCATGCTGGAATTGTTTGTTTATCTTCCTGCTTCCTCTATAAAACAACTCATCCCAGCTGGGTCATAAGGAAAGGAACAATAGCCATATATTTTTAGGATCTATCTGTGAATCATTGGTGACCAGTTTTTCCATTTTGCCACCCAGACCATTTTGTTTTAGCAAGAGACCCTGCAAAGTGGTCCAAGCCATGACTGTGCAGGAAAGGGGTAGTCCTGGCAGTCAGGGATCTCCCCAAGCACCCAACGGCCCCAGCCTTGCCTGGTGGCATCCTATTTGTGCTACCAGCAGGAAGCAAAATGCCACAGGGACCCTCAAGTGGGTTATAGCCATAGAAGTTACGCACAAGCTGACAAAGGGTTTGGGCATGTGGATATCCTACCTGTGATAAAGAAGGCTTGGGTTTTCCTCTTTCTTTTCTTCCCTCACCTTTTTTTTTTTTTAAATAAGGGTGCCTCTCTTCTAAATAGAGGTCAAACAGGTTTGTACCCAGGTGTTTATTTTCTCTCCCCTATTAGAGCATCCTTGACCACCCAATCCAGGGACGGAACCCATGAGAGGCGAGCGCTTGGTGTGACAAGCAAGCCGCCTGCTCATTAAGACCCACAAGTTAACAATGCAAATCCACAGCCTAAATATAGCGTGTGACAGAAAGTCCTGGTCTGAATACAGCAATACGGTACCTCAGGGGACCGTCAGAGGCAGGAACAGCCCAGCCGCGATATAAAGGCACATGTTCAAAGCAACGGCGAGAGGAAACACAGCAGCGTTTTGGCCCTGCTGGTCTGCTGGGGACCAGGGCTTGCATGCCATGCTGGGTAACCTCAGCACTACCATGAGGTCTTTGGCAAGGCAGAAAGAAAGCAAAGAGGTCAGAAAAGCCAAACCTCCTACCTCTCCTCCCTCACCCCAGCCAGTAGCAACATCAGGGGTGGGTTTCAAAAGCCCTTAGCGAGTC
Source organism: Stercorarius parasiticus (assembly GCA_013396915.1). Taxonomy (NCBI): domain Eukaryota; kingdom Metazoa; phylum Chordata; class Aves; order Charadriiformes; family Stercorariidae; genus Stercorarius; species Stercorarius parasiticus. Next base: position 197,532 of record VWZL01004596.1, read on the forward strand.
AGGAAAACAAGTTCTGCTGCCTGTGAAACATTAAGTAGTGGATGGGAATCATCTCTCCTTAAAAAAGGGGAAAAAGTTATTACTAGATCACAGATCCCCTCCTTCCCAGTTTCTTTCACTAAGCGTCTTCTGAAGCCATAGCTCCCAGTAAACTGCAGATTTAGCCCACAAAGCTCCTTTTCAGCAGCAGTTTCTTTTCTCATGTTCCCAGATGAGGTAGTGTAGGTGCAGAGAGGTGAAAAGATTTGTTTCGGCTTGCATGGAAAATCACGGGAAATTCTGCATGCGTGTCCTTAATCATACCTCTATCAGCAATCACCCAGGCTTCTAACGTGGCTTTCTCGTTAGCCCTGGGGACTCTCCATCCTGTGGTTTTCCCAAGTCTATCTCACCCTCCTTACTACCTCCTGCGGAGGTCTTTAATAAAGGTGTTTCATCTTTTCCATGCTTAGGGGCAGGTCTCGGGCGCTCATCTTGCCCCAGCCCTCTCCCACTTTGCATAGCACTGATTCATATGAAATACAGGCACATCCCGTATTTCACATGAATCATTCCCTTTTTAGCTCATGTTCCCAACGATAATATTTGTGTGGAGTGGTTTTATTCTATTAGCCCACAAAAAGCTCCATTACTCAAGCCTTTCCCAGATTATCTAGCGTGTTTCTCTAAGAAAGTTTTTTTTCCACAGTGCTGTCTTTTAATAAATCCCTTTCCTCTCTAAAATGCAGGGGTGGAAGGATGGGGGGGAAATGAGTCTACCAGCAAAGGGATGGACTTGTACAGTCATATCCCAACAGCTTACACTCAATAATTAATATTTCTGAGGACAAATGTGGATAAGAGAGCAGATAAAGCCTTATAAAAGCATGTTTCTTTCTTTCTATACGCATATTGGTGTGGTGCAGGGACGAGCGCTCATCTGCGTGATTCTGTACGTGAGCGCATCTGCATACATACATGCATGCAAATGCACAGACGGTACCTGCCATAGCCCTGCCCAGCCCCCCGCTGCTCCCAAACTCGCCCATCCCAGTGTGCGCACAGCCAGGATTACACAGGTCATCCTCCCCCGGGGGTTTCTGTCACAGCCCCCGAGTTGGGAGGGGGGGAAACCAAGAAGAATCACATCAGCTTGTGCCTCCTCAAGGGGGTACATCCCATGGCAGCACCGCAAGGAGTCAGGGGAAAGGGCAGACATCCTCTGCAACTTTAAAAAAAAAAACAAAACAAACAAAAAAAAAAAAACCAGAAAACCAAAAAACACAAAACCAAAAGCAAGCCCCCCCACCCGCTCAGAAATATTTACTCTTCTTAAATTTTCCATTCTGGACCTCAGCCAGGAGGTAAATTTCTTGTTTTGGAAAAACCTCAGTGAATTTCAGCAAGTGTAGGGGAAGTATTACACTTTCCCCCTTTCCAAAGCACAAATTGTGAAAGAGCCACTCTTACACATCTTTAAACTGATTACGAGTTTAAAAAAGAAAAACGAAAGAGAAAAAGCAAGTCATACTGTAGTTTCAGGAGCAGGTCCTTAATGCCTCTTTAGGGACAACATCCTTGCGTGGCCTTAGAAGAGCAGCCCTGGAGGGTGGCAAGCATGGCTGCCATGGCTTTCAGGCCACCTCTCCCTGCTGCCAGCTCCAGGGGGGCAGTTGTCCACACACATGCCCTCCATTTTGGAGCAGAGGTCCCACGCACACATTAGACCTCCCCTTAACTGGTCAGAGCAGACAAGCAACTCCAAGCTCCCTGTAGCAAAAAATGGTGAACGAGCCCCTAACATCTCAGTGATGGGGGGCAAGGAGGGACAGCAGGGCTTGAATTTTACCCAGCCCATCCTGATTGCGCTGGGTGCTGAGGTTTGCAATTTGAAAAGGTTGTTGAAAAGGTGGGAATAGTCCCGAAGCTGTAAAGGGAGGAAGAACCCCGAAGGGCGCAGGCGAACCCAGGAGGTGGTTTGGTTGCGGCTCATCTGCTTTCATGGGGACACCGACGGGACTCTCTAACCCAGCACAGAAACCTGGCAGAGTAAACACAGGAAAATCGACCACCCTGGGCTAAAGAGAAGAAGATTAGACCCATGTTTCTCACTGGCTTTAACGTGCCTGGAAGGAGCCCTGATTTTATCTAGATGGTAAAACAACCACACCTTCAGCAGGCGAGCCGTGTGGCCAGGCCATGCTCAGGAGACCAGACCTGCTGAGAGGTCTTTTGCAGAGCAGAGCTCCTTTCCAGCAGCACGGAAGGGGAAGGTGCTCAGAGGCTGCTGAACCAGAACGTGAGAAAAACCTCTCCTCAAGTACAGGGCAGTTGTTGGGGAGGAAGAGGGCAAGAGGAAAAAGAAAAACTATGTTACTTTTAAAAAAATAACTCCACCTCCCTCAAATGGAAATCGTGACTGCAGGAAGAAGAGCAGATACCAGGTTTTAAGTGTTTCCATGCTTTTTAGTGTGTACTACCCTGCCATTTCTAGCCTTCGGTGACCTTAAGGAGCGACATCTCTGCCTGCGCAGGTAGCAGAGAGCCTGTCCCCATCCAGGAGAGGGCCTTCTGCTGGGCACCGTGCTCCCTTTGACCTTCTGGAGCTGGAAAAGCTTCAGAAACCAAATCCATTTGCCTGAATCCCTGCAGAAATGCCGAGCCGCTGAGCTTTTCACACACGCCTCCCCTCTCTGCCACAACACAAACACTCACAGCCCCTACACCCACACCTCCTCTGAGCGAGTCACTCCCTCTCCTAGCCGGGTGATCCCCTCACAGACCTCCTGGGACCAGGATTTTTCCAGCAGGTGAAGCAAATTCCATTGTCTCCCCGCTGCCCCCCCCTTTGTGGGATGCCACTGTCATGAGACCATCTCGCTGCCAAGCCTCCTGACCCACCAACGTGCAGAAGAACCCGAGTACAACAAGGTATGCCATCAATGCATCTTCCCTTCCCAAGCCAGCCCAGCTCCTTCTATGGGAACATTTGCCTTAGGAAACCTCGCTCCATGTTTTTGGTTGAGACTTGCCAGTGCCTCTTTTATGCATTTTTTTTTCCTCCCCCTCTCTAAACATTTGTTTTTATGAGCTTCTTGTTGAGATCATAAAATCCTGAGTCGGAGGACTATAAATTCACAAGGAGGTGTTCTTTGAAGGGAGCTTTTCTTCTTACAATTAAAATAATAAAAAAAGAGGGAGAGGGGAAAAAAAAAACCATCCCTCCCTCTCTTGAAACACTCTCCTGTTTTGCAGCACAACATCTGAGTAGGGATCCAGGCCCCTACATATCATCTCACCTCTCAGACCTAATTAGAACAGGTTTTTGCAGCCTGGGAACTGCAGGTAGAGGTCTGCTGCAGCCAGCCCTGGCACCAGTTCTTGGACCCAAGGAAAGCAATTTGGTTTGGTGTTTTGCAGGGATAATAGTTGCCCATTTGTGCTGGGTCAAGCTTCCTACCAGGCTCGTGTCAGGAAGCACAGAGCAGTCAGCCAAAGGTGAGGATGCCTTGCTTCCCCTTTGCATCAGGAAGCCTAAAACCACTTCACAGAGAGATCACCGTGAGGCTGTCGAGGGGATGCTCAAAAGCCCCCCATGCACAGTGATAACATGCCATCCCCAAAGACACATACACACTTGATTTAACCTGGTGCTACCACTACCACGCACCCATCACAGGACACCCTGGGATGTCCTGCAGCTTTCAGGAGCATCACTGGTTTTGCAGGTGGGGGAAACTGAGGCACGGGAGCTCTATCAAACTTACGTAGCAGCTGACAGATCTGAGCTGCTCCCCTTACTGCCGGGCTCCAGACCCACCGGCTCTTGGGCAACTCAGGACTGCCACTCGCTCCCTGGTGGGTTTGAATCACTTAAATCACGTCCTGCCCACAGCACAGGAAGAGCTGAGGGGGTATGACCCAGCCTCTGGGTAAGGAGCACTCTGCTAGGTTTTGGGGCACTATTAGCTAAATCTTGCAGCCTTCAGCTGAGAAGCATTCCTAACGTGCAGCCTTAATTGGCTTATTTAAGATTAACTAGGCCAGCTGCCTGGGCCAGCTGAGTAAAGTTGAACATGCAGGGGGTTTTCCCCCCTTGTCTGCAAACAGGCTCCGTCCACTCCCAGGACCTTGCAAGCCTTGACTCGGCTCCAGATTAACTCCAAACCCCGCCGATGGCACAGGAGCCGTGGCTTAATAATCCTGAGACTGCCACCATACAACTCCTGGTCGCTCTGTCTGCTCGGGAAAACGGGGCGAGGGGTGCCTGGGTGCCAGCCCCCTGCCCTCCGACAGCTCCCTCCCAGCACTGACTACCCCATCAAAGAAGGGACTTGCAAATGGCAGGGCTGAGGCAAGATTTCTGCAAGACAGATCCCCTGGTCCCCTATTATCGCTGCTTCTTTTAAAAGCAACAATTGTGCGCGAGGAGGAGGAGGAGGAGGTCACATGAAGGATGCCTGAAATTCTTTCCAAACCACAGCCATTTCTGACCCATCACAAATTTCCCCGCTTACTCCGGCCTGTGAACTCTGGAAAATGCAATTAAAAGAGAAAAAGCAGAGGCCTGAAACCTCTGATTCCAGCAGGCTCTCTGACATTGGTTAATGAGGCCAGCCTTACACGATGCTGATTCAAGAGGAGCGACTGTCTGCTCCCAGCCCCGGTTCATCAAAAGTTCATCAGCCCTCCCTCCCGACAGAAACCCGCCCGAAATTCGTGCAGCCTTCCCAGAAGTTAAGGGAGCAGCTTATTTAATGGTTTAGTGCCACTGAAATTGCCACTTGCGTTACTGACAATGGAGATGAGCAGCACTTATATATATACTTTTATATATAAATATGTACTTTTATATATATATACTATAATTTCCCCCTTATAGCATCTTCTTTCTGTAGGTGGATGCTCCATGCACAGCCCAAAGCCCGGCCGCCCCAGCGAGGGGGCGGCAGGCAGCTGCGTCTCCCACCCCGGCGGGGGCCAGCCTTTCAGGGAGGGTGCAGGACAAGCCGCTGGTGTCACCAGAGCCGAGCCAGCAACTGCTGGGCATATTGTCCTTCTCCCCTCCGCCCACGTGTCAGCAAGCTGATCCCGATACTGCCTCACTGATTTGTTATGTGATATTTGGTTCCCCCCAGACACACACAGATGCAGACACACGGCCGCCTTTGAACTGGTTGTTTTTAACTATGGAGCTTGTTTCCAGCAGCGGCAGCAGTGGAAAGTGGTGGCAAGAAGAGGCGGAGGGGGAGGAATGGCTTCAGCACGTTTCAGAGGTGGCCCTGGGCTGATGGTGGGTCTAGACAAGATGAGACGGAGGGGGATGAATGGCTTCGGCAAGTTCAGAGGTGGGTCTGGGCAAGAGATGGAAGAGGATGAATGGCTTCGTCACATTCAGAGGTGGCCCCAAAATAATAGTTAAAATATAGCAAAATGAAATTAAGCCCTTGGGCTGAAACAGAGGGGGTGGTTTCATAGGTGGGGTTTATTGCAAGCAGTCCGTACATTCCTCTTCCAGCGCGCTAGCCTCCTTCCCCAATAAATCTGTCCCCTACCCACCAGGTCCCCATGACATCCCGGGCCTCTCTGTGGCATGAGAGGCTCCCACAGGTCACGCCATACAAAGCTCACCACTTGATCCCCGAGGTAATATTATCACCTTCTGTTTAATACCATTAAGCAAAACTACCTGCGTGGGGCCACCTGTGTAATCAGAGAACCTCCTGTGGCCACGTGCCAGGGTGTCCGCTTCCAGCTCAGACCCGCTGCTGGGGCAGGAGGGGGACGGTCCTGGCAATGAACACCCTGCTGCTCTGGGCTGTGGGTTGCTCCAGCTGCTGAAGAAGTGGGAAGGAGCCCCATCTGCCCAGGGTCTGCAAAGGCTATCGGCGATTCGGGGGGTGATGCACCTCTGCCCCAATCTGTGGGATGGCACCCAGACCTGCCCACCACTCTGAAGATGGGTGGGATGACTTCTCCAGAGCAGTCAGCTGGGCTTGATTTCAGGGATGGAGTCCACCTGGAAAAGCCAGATGATTCCTCTTCGCACTTCAACGTGCAGGAGCATGCCTGGCTGCCTGCACCGGTGTGCTCCTCTGCAGAGAGAGCTGCCTCTGACCACGGGGTGGTATTTCCTCCCTAAAGAGCCTGAAATGTATCCTTTCGGATGAGAGACATTTTATTGCTTTCAGTCGGGAATAACCAAGATGAGAAAGCACAGTATGGCTGGGATGAGAACCTACCTCTAATGCTGATACTGGGTTTCCACAACAGAGAAATGCCGAAGGCCGACAATTATAACCAGCAGCAATATCGCTTCCTTCAAGATTTGATCCAGTGCATGGCTAAGATGTTGTGGGAAGAATTTATTTTTAAGTTTTCCACCATACCAAAATTATAGAGCTTTTAAAAACCACGCTTCCAAAAAAAAAAAAAAAAAGTTGAACATTTCTGTACTTCTCTATATTTCAAAGCACAGAATTAAGAGAAAACTGTCACAGATTTGAAAAATAGAAACTCCCTCAACTTGGAGCCCACTGGCTGGTTTCTACCCCAAGCTTTCAAAACAGTTATTAAAGGCGATTAAGCAACAACCTCCATTTTACAGATGGGGGAACCAAATCATATTTTGGATAAGCATCTGCAAGCCAGTCAAGCAAAGTCAGTAGCAGCATTGGAAGACCCATCCACATCGCCTGAATTCTCCACAGGTCTGCCACCCAGGGACTGAACGAGCAAAATAGACCTCAAACTGGTCATGAGGGAATGCAGAAAGCACAGATGAGATGCCAATTAAAAGGATACTAAATTGTACCCACCACAATGTGCAGTTAAAGCAATTAATTCCTTCCAAAGATGGAAAAAAAAATGGTTTTGAAGTCTGTGGCTTTGCTGGCAGATTCCTCCCCGTGACCTGCAAATGAGAAAAGGCAGCATGAAGGGCTTTTCCCTTGCCTGGCGCGGTGGTCTGGGGAGCAGGAGGTGCTGGTGATGCCACCCAGGGCTGTGTAGAAGAGGCTGGGTGGGCTAAAAGACTGCATCAAGGTTGGGGGAACTTTTGATCTTAATTGGCCTGGGTTGTTTTGGAAAAGTGCTGTGCTTATATTCCAGTGGCAGCTTCTAGCTGCAAGAAATTATTTTCACTCCCAGCCCAACGGAGAACACATCACCTGTGGGGCTGGGGAATTATAAAAACACAGGGAGAAAACTCATGGTAGCTATTTGGGCCATACTTCCATCTGTAACCAGGGTTTTCAAACACAGGTTGTGGCTTCCCAACCTCACGGCATTTCTCTGCGTAGTTCAAGTGTCTTTAAAAAGGGTCCCCTGCATTGCAAGGGAACACTAATATGTATTTTAAAATGATTTCTCACGAGCCACTGGAGGGCTGTTGGGGCAGGGGCAGCTGGAAGGAAGGCTTCCAGCTGTCATCTGAACATGAACAGGCTCCCTGTTGTCATCTCCAGGAGATCAAGTTTTGATTATTCAGGCCCATTGCACGGAAAGTGACTTTCTAGAATTACTCCACTCTTTAGGTGTTTGGCATTGGCTGCCTGTCCAGACCCATAATTCGGTTGTCCTAGGAAAGATCAGTGCTAGGAGCAGCCAGCGTTTGCCACCGCAGGGCAGGGGTGGTGTACCACGGCTTCGCGGGGCAGCAGCACCACGGGGAGATGTCACTCAACACGCACACCCCACATAGGGTATAGTATGTAGTTGGGACTGTAAAAAACAAATAGCCCCACCATCTAAAGTATTGGTTATATTTTCATTTACACCAGCTTGACTTTTTTTTTTTTTAACACATTTCTGTCTAGAGCTGTAATTGGATTTACTGGGTCTAACAGCTGAGTGCCAATTGTGTTTCCATGGAGAAAACAGTAGGTCCAGCTCGTTCTCGCGTGTACTCTTATCTCCAGCTCCCTCGGAGGCACTGCCTTTGCCGCTGCCCGAGAAGCTCCTCTACACCAAAGACAAGAGTCCCAGGGAAATAATCGGGAACACAGAGACATGGCGTGCTCACAGCATCCCAACAGCCTTGGACGTAGGTTTGAGGTGTTTCTTTTGCAAGCCCTGCCAGGAGCAGACAGCACAGAGCTCCAAAAAGCAGAGCATCCTGCGGAGACCAAGCCTCCCCAGCTCCACTTGAACTCCTCTTCAGCACCAAAAGGTACCTTATGCAATAGAAAATGTGAACCAGAGCTTCAAAGGCTGACATCAGGGAATTTATACACCTTTCTCCTTGGTCTGGGCACCTCGCCTCTCCCTGCTGTGGGAACTAGTGGAAAATATTCACTGCAACCTCCACACAAGTGACACATCACTTCAGACCCCTCTTGAAATGCACTTTCTCGTGCAGCACCGTACAAGTGAAGCTGCCCTTCATCTTTGAGGTGGGGCTGCCAGAAAGCCACGGCCAGGCCCATTCCCATCTTTCATTGTCAACGAAACGGGGCTTTGGGAATCGCGAAGGAGCCAGCTGGCATCCGCAGCCTGGGTCTGCTCTGCACGGCCTCAGGAAGCCGCTCCACGCTGACAGGTGCCACCCCGTGCTCCCGAGAGCATCGCACGGTACCCGCAGGGCTCGGATGCCTGTCCACATGGAGCAGGGCTGCCAAAACCAACGCAGTCTGCTTCGGGCTGAGGGTGGCTCCCGGCTGCACAGTGGCTGTAGCCAGTGACCTCCCTCCATGTTAGACATCCCTCACCTCCCAGCTTCCTTAGGTTACTGTGGCAAATTTTCTTTGGGTGCACCAATCTGTAATCCATGGGCAGATTAGCTTCATATTGAGAGCTGCTTGTAACCCCACCGCTACCCATGTTCGCCAGGCCCTGAAAGGCTCTTGTAGGCAATCTTCGGGGGCTGTGGCATGGTGGGAGGGGAAGGCACCCTCCTGCCTGCACTGACAGGGAGAGGACACACTCTGCAGGGCCATTTGTCTGGGGTTTTTCAAAAGCCATGGCATGACAGTGGTCCCTCTGTCTTGGGCATCCTTGCCGCCCCGCAGCTTCTCCTTTCGCTGGCCATCGCTGCCTCCCAAGCTGCCTTTGCAGCCTGGCTGTGCACCCACTGCTACGAATGCCAGGCAAAGGGTGTAATCAATGGTAAGCAGGCTGCATTTTAATTACCCTTTATATAATGCGAACGTGACTGTATTAATAATCCTTGAGGGCCATGCGACCGTCTTACACAACCTTTAATTACTCAGGGAGCTCAGCATTTTCCATTGTCATACAGTTTGTTTTACCTTTTATTATCTCGCAGGGCTGCCAGGCACTGCAACACGAAGAGAAATGCTTTCCGCGACTTCATCCAAGCCAGGCGTCTGAAAGCTTTGTACCTGCTCCAAGACCATCACGTTTGCCTCCTTTTATTTCCTCAGAGAAGAAAGCCAGAACATCACCCAAACACATGTCATTATTAGTAAGTGCATACGCACAGGGTGGCTTCCCCTCCAAAAAAAACCCCACCTTTGTGTTGAAAGGGTTATTTCCGAAGAGCTATCTATATTACAGTGATAAAAGATGAGACTGATGGGTGCTTGACACATTGCATGGGGCCAGACCCAGCAAAGCACTTAAGAAAGTGAATAATGCTCTTAAGCATTTTCCCATTGACTGGAGCTTACCTTTTATTAAGCACCGAACATGAGTACATGGGTGTTTGCAGAAAGGGGAATTAGGCTCTGACGTTGACATCCTGGATCAATCAGATTTTTCCAGTGGCTTCAGCAGCAGGAAAAAAAACCCTACTCATCAGCCTGTACTGGAAGTTGTCCTCCTTTCATGGTGATTGGCATGCTAAAAAGCCTCCATGGGAAAAAAGCAGAGCTCCTCTGTCCTCTTGGACTTCATACCATCAATAGCACTCAGGTGCTCCTTAAGTTTCTTTGTCCCCCAGGTCAAATCTGAGGGTAAGATTTGCTCCATTTCATTCCCTGCTTCCCGACATAAAGTCACGATGGACAACTTCATATGATCCTTTGCAAGTCCTGCCAGACTTCCACCTGGGGTATGCTGTAACATTTTGCAGGTCTGCTGAGATATCAGATAGTATTCGATGGAAAGAAAATAACGCTTCATCACATTTTCACAAAGCATTAAAGTGACCCTCAAAAACTGATGGATGATAATAATTTTACTAATTTTGCACTGACAAAAAGCAGGAAAAATAATAAGTGAAAAGCTGCTCCTTTCTCGCAAGGGGTTCCCCTCCAGTACTGCCCGACCTGTGGCCGAGCCTCCTGCTGCCATGGGGAGGGACGGAGATCCACAGGGGGACCTCAAACAGAGCTGCCTGGAAACGTATCCAAACTCTCAGACCCAACGATAAAGGGACTTCTTTGAATTTCTCCCCCCTTAGAAATCTGAAACATCTATTGATAACATTAAAATAAGGTCCCAGCTGGCAAAATGGTCATAGAAAATTTAAAACACTGCTTCTATGGGCCTAATTTCTGATACTGGTTTGCACTGGTACCAGAGATTTCATCAATATTACTGATGATGTGTATCTGCAGAATTGCAACCAGGATCAAGTCTAAAAGTAAATGAATAAATAAATAAATAATGAGAGAAACAAAATTCAGTATTTAAAGCATTTGTGGATGCTTCCCACCACCCCACCCCCAAAGCTTTTACGTATAATTAGCTCTCCTAAGGTCCCTATTGGGGATCATTTCATTAAATAATAGCTCAGCGTTGAGTTACAGAAATGAGTCTATAAAATATTACAAGGCATGTTAAATGATGCGTGAAAATAAACTAGGTCAGTTGGGGAACAGGGATTTCTGTTCTCTGGAAGGTCACATATCGCTTTCTGAGGCACATGACAGCAAGCATTGATACGTAGGAGCTGCCATGCTGGCTCAGGCTGTTGGTCCTGTTCCTTCTCTACCTTGGCCTGGCAATCACCACTGCCAAATGTTCCACTGCACAACCTTCCTGAGGTAGAACTTCTCCTAAGCCCCCATGAGTTAAGGTTGCCAGAGGGTTTAAGGACTTCCAGCTCTCTGAAAGCTCTTAAAAAAAAAAATGGTTATTCCTGTAGATGTCTGTTATTTGTGGATATTTTGTCCTGCTTGACCTCACTTTTATTTTATGGCAGCAAGTTCCACATAAATTGGGTAGGGGGGGAAAAAACGGTTTCTTTAAATGAGTTTTGAAATTATGCCTTTCCCACTCCTTTTAGTGTTCAAGAATTCAGTGCGATACAGGTAGGAGAAGAAAGCAGAAAAAAAGAGATACAGGGAAATTGCAGACGAACAGCAAGCAATGCTGTAGCAAAATGTGTTACCAAGAGCCCTACATATACATTCAGAAGAGTTTTTAACCTGGAGCTAAAACACAGCACCCACATCCTGGTGCCCATGGTTGCGAAAAGACACGGCAAAATTGAGCAGAGGGCAGAGCCAGGCCACAAATGCAGCTTCGGAGCTGGAGAAGACGCCTATAGGGAGGCATCCAGAGAGCCATCTATCTTACTAAGAAGGTGGATTCAATTACAGTGCACGAGCACATAACTTCAGGCACTAAAAGGCTCTGTCACAGAAAAGGAGAACAAAAGCAAAAAGCTGCAGACTGAAGCTGGACAAACCAAGTCAGAAACACATCAACAGCACAAGCTTAAGAGTCGGAGAGAAACACCGAAGGAAACAGCAGAGCCTCCATCCTTTGAGATGGTCAAACCCAGCTACTTTAGCTGCCTGGAAGACATGTTTTAGCCGAAAAAAAAAAGCTAACAGACTCTGCGCGCAAGGGATAGGTGTGGTTGCATGGCCTGAAACATGGGGAAGGTGGGACTGGCCATGCCTTCTCACCTTGTGCTCTGTGGACAGTGTATGGCAGACTGTAAGGGAGTCGGTTCAGTACAAATGGTGTCTCTAAAATTAATCTTTTCCTAAAGACTGCAGCACTGTAGTAGCCACCAAACTGCAGCTATTGAAAGAAGATTGATTTCATGGATAAAGGATGTCGAAAGGAAACAGAAACACCTCCAGTAACGTGTCATGGGACAAGAAGGGTCATCCCCACCTCACACAAGGAGGCAAAGGCTGGGAACAGCCAAGTTACATGGCTACACCTCATCCCTTCATGCAGGAGAGGAAAGCAGAAGGTTTCCAAAAGACGTTTCTTTGCTATAAAGCTTCAGCAGAGCTGGTGGTTAGCAGCAGGGATGAAGGGCTGGGCTGGGAGGACTGCCCTGGCCAGTCACACACGCCCCGTGCCTTGCACACTCACCTGCAGCATCCCAACACCACTCACCTGCCTCCCAGGATACTGGGAGACTTCATTAACTTCACCACAATCCTCTGCTTTAGGAAGGGGTTGGCTAGATTGGTGCTCTACAAACAGTAGCATTGATTAATACCATTAACTCCCAAATTGTAGTTAATACCTAACTATGGTCAGAGCCTTGCACATAGTTACGCTTGCTTGACCACCAAGCTGCCATGGTGGTCAGGGTTAGCTCTGTGACACTGCTGGGGCAGCACGAGTGCTCCTCTGAGCTGCTGGGCTCAAACCCTGGGGGAGCAGCACCACACGGCCCTCACCCACAGCCCTTGGGAATGATACAGATGCAAAATAACACTTTCATTCAAGGATGAAGAGAAGGAAACTGGCTGCGCAGCCCTCATCCCCTGCGTGAGCAAGCAGGGCGAGCTCCAGCAACCTCTCTCTTCTCCTTTAATTAGTTTTGAGCATGAAAATGGTTTCCTGCTTCCATCAGCTTTTTCTGATACAGTAATTAGCGTGCCTTCCTGCAGAAGAACACCGATTGAGGGGTAAAGCCATTGCCTGGAGAGAGCTGGACTTCCAAGGAAGTGCTAATTAGTCCCTATTTGAGAAATCTGGTTAAAGCAAGTGAGCAGGTGTTGCTAGAAATTGGAAATAATCTGTACAAACATGTTCTTTCCTATGTGACAGCAGAGCTAATTACACCTCCTTGGGTCACCACTCCATTTTACATAATATCTCTCTGTCGAAAGTGTATTACCACCTGGCACTGCTTCCAGATGAAACACTTTAGCACTTCGTGTCAGCAGTGAATTAACCCCTTCTTCCTTGAGAAGAAGGCTTGAGAGGAAGGATATTGCTATCAACTCCGCTTCCTCCAAGGACAGGGGAAACATCTCACATCTCCCTTCGGGCATGTGAGGCACCATGCAGTGTACGCTGCCTGATGCCCTGACATACTGTCACCAGCAAGTTTTGATCACAGAATCATAGAATTTCCTAGGTTGGAAGAGACCTTTCAGATCATGGAGTCCAACCATCAACTTAACGCTGACAAAACCCATCACTAAACCATATCCTGAGCACTACGTCTACCCGTCTTTTAAATACCTCCAGGGATGACGATTCCACCACTTCCCTGGGCAGCCTGTTCCAATGCTAGATAACCCTTTCAGTGTAAAAATTTTTCTAATATCTAGTCTAAACCTCCCCTGGTGCAACTTGAGGCCATTTCCTCTTGTCCTATTACCTGTAACTTGGGAGAAGAGACCAACCCCCACCTCTCTACAACCTCCTTTCAGGTAGTTGGAGAGAGCAATAAGGTCTCCCCTCAGCCTCCTTTTCTCCAGGCTGAGCAACCCCAGCTCCCTCAGCCGCTCCTCATAAGACTTGTTCTCCAGACCCCTCACCAGACCCCTCACATTGCCCTTCTCCAGACACACTCCAGCACATCAATGTCTTTCTTGTCATGAGGGGCCCAAAACTGGACACAGTGCTCAAAACTTGGTCTTACTTGGTGTCAGCGTTGGAAGGGTTTGTGGGTGGTTATGTGCTATGTCCCGCTTCCATGGCCTGCGAGCAAAGATTTGCAGCCTCCTGAAAAACCAAAATGTCCCCTGGGGGAAGATGGTGATTGACATACCAAGAGGGGATGATGCCACAGCAGCAACGGAAGTAATCACAAAGCTTATTATTTTTAATATAAGATATTTTACGTGCAGGCTCTCACAGGTGCAACGGTCTCATGGCATTGGCTCGATCTCAGGCCACTGTGAGGTGTCCATGTGCACCTGCAAAGCTGGAATAGAGAAAAATGGAAAGCAGTCACTCGGCACAAGCCAGCACAGGAGGAAAGCAGACAGCTGCGGGTTTTGTTTGAACAGGAAGAATTTCCTAAGCACCCTCACAAAATGGAGGTATCTCTGCATTATTTAGCAAGCGTCACGCAATCGTAACTCCTGATTTGCACCACATCCGTAGGAAGAGACGGGGCCCATTGCAGACGGTGGGGACAGAGAGAAGTCCATGAGTCACTACGTGACCTGGGAGGCACGCACCTCCCTGGACCTCAATTTGCCATTGCAAAGGGATGCATGGATGTTTTGGTAATCCCTGGGAAGCAAGAGCTGCTGGAGGAAGGGAACACAAACACCATGACAACATCTGTTTCTAGGGTGCCTGCTGAGGCAATGAGGTGTGCTCTCTCTGCAGGCAGAGCGTGTTGGAACACACATAGCAGAGGTTCTGCTATGGCCACCTGCCTCCAGCCTTTTGTACCAGGACGAGGATGCACCTGCAGCCCAGGATTTGCTCCTGCCACAGAGACACCCTGGTCTTTCCACCTGTTATATATAGGATAATAAACAAGGAGAGGTGCGATACTGAGGTTGCGATAAATCAGCTGAGCGCAGTCAGAACATGCTCCTGACAGCAGCAGTTGTAAGGCTGGTCACAGCACATTTCAGCCCAAAGGTGAAATGCTAGCCCAGATAGCTCTGATACGCAACAGGTCTGAGGAACGGAGGCAAATTCTCAATATATTGCAGGATAATATGGATTTTCTCTCAGTTGCAGAACTTCAGTCACAGTGCAGGCTGAGCAGGTGAGAGCTTTCAGTAAAACACTGTGTATTTAGCCAGCCCGGCGAGCTTTCACAGAAAGTCCTTTCTCTAAGGGCAAAACCTGGTGAGCATCCCCTGCTGAGCCACCTTTCTAGCACCACCATTTTCCCCAGCTGTGGGCACTGTGTCTGCAGCCAGTCCTAAGGAATTGGCAGCTGAGCCCAGAGCCTCGGGGATGGTGGCATTGCCGTGAGGCTGGTGGCGGGGTAGCCGAAGCCGAGAAGGAGGGGTGTCCTCTTCGGCAGCGCAGCTGCCCCTGCAGTTGCTCCCAGCCCTCCTTGTCCCAGCAGCTGAGCACGGCCAGGCTGGATACGGAGGGAAGGGGGAGACAGACACCCTTTGTGAAGCTGATTCCAAACATACTGCCCTACACACGCACCCTGCGGAGAGGGCCCGTTAGGGCTCAGCTTGTCAGAGCTGGGATCACGCTGGGGATGAAGTGGCGAAAGCATAACAGGAGACAGTATTTAAGACACAGGAGTCAATTCTATCCCTATAGAAATGCTTGGTTTGGGTCCTATTTTATTCCCCTGCCCCCTACTAATTTCTTCAGAGGTCCAGGGGAAATGTGCGTTGCTGCCTGCAGAAGAAAACAACGGCAGCTGAGCAGGGTGGTGCCCTTCTCCACCCATGGGAGAGCCCACACTCGCACTCAGTTTTTCCTAAAGCTCCCTCTGACTGCCGGCTCTGCATCCACTTGGAGTTATCAGCTTACATATCAGAGGGACTGACGTGGCCTTGAAATTATAACGTCTGATTACTTGGTCTGTTAACATGCATAAGGCAGAACAATGGTGACGTTCCCATTCCTGAGATAAGGAGCAGAGATATAGAAGAAGTAAAATATTTCCCCACTGAAGTCTTTGTCAGAGCAGGGGCTAATGCTGCATCTCTGCTCCATCGGCCCTTTTCAATCAGGGATGTCCCCATACTTGATCCCATGGAGATGGGATGCGAGTATCTTAGTATGACAGCAGAAACATGTTTCCCTCTCTCAGATGGCCTGTTGTGCCCTGGAGACACATCCTTCCCTCAGCTTTCTCTTCTTTCAGGCTCAGTAGGTCTGGCTAACTTTGATCTTTTCTTGCAGACCGCATTCCTAGTACAATGTTTGCCTTTTTTGTAACACCATTACGATGCTGACTCATGTCAAATTAAAGTTCAAGTATTATGCAGGAGGCTTAGAATTGTCCTACCTGAGACATGTGAACTGGCTCCAGTCTGAAGACAGCTGCAATTCAGGTCTCTCCCAGACACAATGCTGGCTTTAAAAATAAATCTTGTGAGTTAAAATAACAGCATACCTTGGATATACCTTCAGGTTTTGAGCCACTTAGGTCAAAGCTGCTAAGGCTGGATATGTGATTATTTTTTTTAAGTGAAAGCTGAGATTCATCATTCAGATGACATCTGAAGATGGCATTTTAAGCAAGTACACACGTTTCATAGGGATTCTAATAAGCTGCCTCCACTGGCTGCTACTTTAACATCCAGTGCAAGGATTGGTCACCCCACGTGACTCACTCCAGCCCCAAGGCCCTACTTTAGCCATAGGTGACATACCAGCTCTTGCAACGATGGAGAAACCTGGCCAGCAGCAGCCAGGGCTCTGTGCACAGCGTGACTCTCTGGGTGTCCTGCCTCTGTAACGTGGGACAGGCATAGCGAATATAAATCTGAATTAGCTCAGCTTAAGAGATGAAGGACACAGTGTGGACTCAGCAAAGCTTATGTGAAGAGTGGTTTCGGGCAAGCCCATGGCTCTAACTGCTGCTGGTGTGCCTGTGCATGGCACTGCGTGAAGCTTCCTGCTTACCAGCTCCACCTGCCCCTTCATCCTGCCACGGCTCCTGTTTGCTCCACAGCCATGGGATCTGCTGGTGCCCAGAGAAGAGCTGAGAGCCAGACTGGCCTAGATTTGGGATCGCTGAGGGAGAAGATCAAGGAGCAACCCCGCTACCTGTTATGACTGCAGAGGCAGAGAAAATAAAAGCACACTCTCCTTTGCTCTGACAGCCGCCGTCCAGCTGCAGAGAAGCGTGCTTTTCTCCTGCAAATAAAACTTCTTTCCTCTGCCATCTCTGATGCTGCTTCAGTTTGCAAAGAAAGGCTGCTAATGTGCTCACCCGTTGACAGAGTGGACTTGCAGGATAGTTTATGGCAACTACTGTACTCTCAGCTTAGAGCTGTAAAACAATATTCACTGTAGCTACTGTGCAGGGCTTGGCTAGTACAGCCACATCCAGAAGTATCCAGCAAGAAAAAAAAAAAAAAGAAGCTATTAAAAACACTCACACACAAGCCAGGAAACATCTTATTATAGATCTTGGTTTGAAGAAGGGAAATTAAAAACCCATACCCACACTCAGCATATGCCCAGCTATATTTGTCTGATCCATTTATTATCTTAGCCAATGCAATTTCAATGTTGCACTACTCCAGCCTTTCACACTAAACAAAAAACAACAGACCAACCCAACACACAAGATGCCATCGGTGGTTTACAGCTGTGGCCTATCCTGTTTCTCTAAACATTTGCTGATTTGGCATCAGCACAATATCAAGGAAAGCAGAGGGTGGGGGTTGGGATCTGACTGGAAGATGTGGATCACAGTAAAACGGGCTTTTTTTCTATATTTATAGCATCGCCCTGTCGGAAGGGCAGCAATTTGTTTGTGCACTAATCTTTAAAATTGTGGTGGAGAAGGCATTGCTCTGGATGGATTCCTTCACTAAAGATGTACCTCATGCATGCATTTCTCAGGCCGCAGAAGTGACTATAAAAGCTCTGGCAATGAGACGCCATGCATGCAAAGTTAAATGTGCAATGGAAAACATTACAGATTGGTTGGTTATTGCTCCCATAGTGCAAAGACTGGAAATCGATGCTGCAAGTACTTTATGAAGAAGAAGGAAGCTTGGCGCTGGATTAAAGAAGTGTGCATGTTCACGGGTAAGCGTGGAAGAAACCCGTCTGTATTGTAGGCTGAGATTCTCCAAAGCCAAGTGTGAGTGTAGCCATGCTGAAATCACCGGTGAGCCCACCGCTTCCTCAGGAGCGGTGCCGCAGGTGCTCCGTGCTGTTTCAGCGGGAGGGAGCCTGTGCTGTAGCCAGGCCCCCGGGGAAGGTTTGCACCAGCTCCGCTTGCGCAGAACCGATGCCGAAACATCACACGTTTGACACGAGCTGGAAGTGGCTCTATTGGCTGGAAGAGCTAAAATGGTTTGGGTAGCTACTTCTGTGTCCTTGATGCAGCAAGCTTATACGGGGCTCTGCAACACTCGCTTTTATTAATAGCCTGGATGTCCTGAGCATTTTTCTTTTTTGGTTCTCACGAGTTATTTTGACTGCACAGCTTCCCGTGATCACTCAATTTTGGGAGCTGATTAGGCCAACTGGTGGGATAAATCCCCACAGATGAACCCACACCCAGAGAATCAAGAGTGTTTCTATAAAAAGTTAGGAACGTGTGTGTGGCATTGTGGGTACAAACAAGACTCAGCACGTATCTGCCTTTCCTCTGCTGAGAAAAACTCGTTTGGTTACATGGAGTTTTAAATAAAGACAATGTTGGCCACTTTTGATGGTACCTAGCCCTTGACTAGCCCCCCTTGCACAAGCACTCAAGGTAATACTCGATGAAGGGAAGGAAATTGCATTTCCATGCTCGTTCTGTTCTCCTGTTTGTAATGAAGTGCTAGAGATCAGATCTGTCTTTGACTTGCTTTTGCATGAAAATCTGCCCTCTTTTAATACTTTGAAAATCTTAGGAAAGACCATTGTGCAGGGACAGAAAGTCCTCTCAGATGTGATTGGGGTAAATGGGTTCATTTTACTCCTAGAGCCTGCCTAGCCGGAGATGTAGACTTGCACAGCTACAACAGTGATGTTAAACACCTACAGCAACATCTTGGTCCTGTAAAAATCAATAGCAAAACCTTCTTGGATCCTGGACTCTATCCAGGCTGTGGAAACAGCAAATTGTGCAGAAAAAAGATAGCATTAGACAAGAGCTACAGGAGTCAGTGCCCAAAAACAGCTTCCAAAGGCCTTTGGGGTTTGTTCCCTCCAACAAGGTATCAAGGGAGCTTGCAGAACAGATTTAAGCAACTTCAGTGGGACCTGGACAAAACATGGGTCTTCATGAAGGTCCAGCACAGACTTCTTGGGTGTACAGGGACACGTGCATTGAGCTTTGTGGAAATATAAGCCTACTACCAGCACCCACACACCCTCCTCTCGCACATGTACTGGCAGGACCAGCTTTTATAAATACACGTACCCACGTTTGTATGTGCAGACAAATTCCCATATCCACTAAAATACAGGAACCACCCTAAAGAGGATGCGTTGTACACATCTCTGGGGGATGTGCGTGCCATGTTATTCATAGCAGCCCACACTGAAGGACAACAGCTTTTGCCTAAGCTATGAATTGAAACACCCAGGAGCATGTTCCTTAACTCCCTGTGTAGGAAGTACCACATAATCATCAACTAGATGACTGCAGACAACTTCCCCCTCCCACATTCAGTTCCTATCCTGGATCATGATCACTCACTGAATGAGAATTCAGGATTTCATTTTATGCCCCTCCGTTTGCCTTTTTATTGTACCATTCTCAGACTCCGCTCTGAAGACAGGTCTATTAATATTCTCGGGGATTTTTGTTTGATCTTTGTATCAACAGTGGGAACAGTAACAGCAGAGGAAGAAAGTTTCCTTGCCTCCAGATCAGGTATTTGGACTCAGACCTGCCAGCTGCCAAAGTCTTACTCAGACCTGGGCTTGGACTTGCTTAAAGCATATAAAATCTTATGGGATTTTCTCTGTAAAATCCATATGAGCATATGCAAATTACTTCCCCTTCCACCTCCCCAGAGGTTTAAGATAGCAAAACCAACATGTACTAGACTGGCAAACAGACCAGGCCCCGACGAATCTCTTAATTCCTACAGTATGACTATCAGAGCCACTCTAGAAGAAGGTTGTCAGAATATTAACTGGGGAAAACCACTGAATTTTCACTACCTTTATTTTCAGAAATATCTGAACTTCTCCAAATAATAAAAAAAATAAATTAGCTGGAGGTAGAAACTGCCAACATGAGATGTGTCAGGCTGGTGGCTGAGACCAAAGCAAGTGACGGTACCTGTGTGCAACATAGCTCAGCCTTGTTATATGAGAGATATGGGACGCCTGATGGCACCTCCAAAGCAGCTATGAATCCTGTCATCACAGCGCACCTGGGACACAGGGGAGGGCTCCCCACATTTTGGTGTCAGAGCATTGAGTCTGTGGGCAAGCAGTGCACCTGGTCCAATGTACTGAAGAAAAGCAGTGTAGAAAGCAAATATCTCTAGTGCCCAATCTGCTAGTCCATGCTTTCTCCTTGATGTATATGACCATAGGCCAGATATGCATCCTTACACGTAGTGTGTGTGTGTGCTTTTGTCAGAAAGACACAGGTTTGGAGCCACAGCTCTCTCCTTGACCCTCTGCCCAGGACAGACGCGTGCTCATACTGTGGGGAAAGTTACCCAGTCTACAACAGCAACCACCGCTGATGCTGTTGAAAACACAGGGAACTGGAAGATACTCCCTTCACGGTCACTAAAAATATGGATGTTTTAGCACCACCCCTCTGCATAGCTAAGATAAAAATAACCTTTCTATAAATGCACCACTGTATTCTGAGGTCAAATAAGACTCCCAGTGAAATCACTCCAAGGCAGAAAACAATTTACTATTTATCTAGAAGAAAGCTAGTCCCTAGTTTTTCCTTGTCTCTTCTCGCTAGGGCTCTAAAGCCCCTGGAGGATAACTATTTCGATAAATTGCATAACAAATTACGTTTCAGAGCTGTATATCTCCATTGCAGAGTATGGAAGCAGCGTACGGCTGCCTGTTTTCATGAGCTATTTCAAGACATGATGGCCAGCCCTGGTTTTCTCAGAATTCATCAGCATCACACTGAATGTTTGTTCCCAAGCACGCACATATACACCCACCACCGCACACCTCTCATTGACCTGATGGTTCCCACATACCCCCCCCAAAACAGACATTTCCCTTCACACCAGAGGGTGACCAAGAAGGTGCTCCACTTAAGAAGGTCTGATAGCAAAAGGAAAGAATTCAGCTCATCCCCATGGTGGGCTTCCAGCTTTGATCTCCTTGATAACCACCGCATCTGGTGACCATCTGTGGTTAAAAATGGCTTCCCGAGAAGAAATGCTTAGGCTCAGCATGGGTGGGTTGGTTATTTTTAACCGAAACCTATTCCACCTTGGTGTCTCAGGAAAATGAGCTTGTTCAGCAGAATCGGTCCTTTAGAGTCAACGTGTGCTATCACAACCTAATGTTACTTTTGGCAAACAAACCAGTATCACCTACTTGCCCAGGCTCATCCATGTACAGTATGGCTGCCAAAGGAAAACAGGGTGAAGAAAGGATGACACATTACTAATCTCTAACCATGCATGTTCAAAGTGCAAATGGAAAGAATGAACACTCTTGACCCTGGACTCCCCTGTTTATCACCGGAATAAATGAAGCCCCAGCTGTGACTGGGTAACTTTCCCCACAGTATGAGCACGCGTCTGTCCTGGGCAGAGGGTCAAGGAGAGAGCTGTGGCTCCAAACCTCTTCAGCTCCAGAGCTTTTTGGCTAGGACTGTTAATCACAGCAGCAGCAGGGATGCAGGGACTCAAAAACTGGGCTGTATCAGATGACCAACAACTCCCACTGCAAGGCAACAGAGAGCAAGGGCGCTCGGTGTCTGGACCCTGCCTACTGTTCAAGAAGACCTAAACAAAGGAAAAACCAGGAACCCACAGAATGAAAGTCCTTCCCTCATCCTTTCCTCGCCCTGCCCAGTCATGGGCAAGTGGGAAGAACAGGGAAGCATTGCCCTGTCTGCATCTCTCCACTCTGGGCAACACCCTGCCTTGTCTTTGTGACAGTGGAGCTAGGATGCTGCTTCGTCTTTGCCGTCACATGCCTTGTGCGGAGTATCCTGTGTAAACACTGCAAATCTTGACTTTGCATTGTTGAGATGTGCGTACGCGCCTGAGTCATGGCTTTGGTTTGATTGACAGCCCTCTGCTCCAGGAGCCTCCAGAGAGCTTAAGCTCTGGGAGTTTTGTAAGCAAGGCTGTTATGTAAGCGGATAGCTATTTTTGCTCAAAGTTTAGTTCTGTACTCTACAAGACTAAAAATACATGCACACAAAGCTGAAGAACACATTTCTAAAACTCATTAAAGAGCCATGCCCTTTCTCCCACGATTCTCCCGGTGGTGGCAACTGCCGAAGGTTTTCTGTGCACTGTGTAGGGCAAGGCTTCTCCTTTATAACCAGCCTTCTCTTCTGCCTTCATCATCCTCTGAGACCACAATCCAGCACTCAGGACACCACAAGCACTTCTGCCACAAAGAAATGTGGTAGCAATGCTGGGGCAGAAAATAAGATTACCTTAAGGTGACCATAGGTGACTGCTGCAGCTGCAAAACCAGACCGTGCTCAGCATCTAGGGCCGGCCCTACCTGCCAGCTGCAAAGTCCCTTTTTCAAAGTGATGGTGTTGTGACCCCAGATGGTGAGGAGGAAGGGTGTCCTGCCAGGCAGCTGAGGGCAGCACAAGAGGTTGTGGGCTACTAGGAGAGGAAGGGCAGCTTCATGGCTAGCAGCTGCTTTATGTTAGCAGAAGTCACTGCTAGAAGGAAATGAGTCTCCCACGGGTCCATACCCTGGTCTCAGAGCAGCACGTAGGGTTGACCTGGCAATGCAGCACCATCACTTCTCTGCTCTGTCCAAAATTGTCTGAGTGATCTTGGGTCAGTGCCTCAAGCACAGATCCACAGAGGTCTACAGAAAGGCCTTCAGGAGATGGCCAAACAGCAAAAGTCAGCATGCCTTGGTTCCTCCCTCTGTAATATTCAGGTGGCCCTACCTCCCCCAGTGTCACCATTATACATATCTTGTTGGCTGGGAGGTGACCAAGGGGGCGGGAGTGGGAATAGAGTGTAGCTCAGACACAAGCTAAGCCTTTGCTTCTGCCCCATGAAATATTTTAGATGGAATAAATCAGGCCTGTTATCATTTAGATGCTTTGGGGGGAAAAAAAAATTCCATTGAACTTCTAGAAGATCATCTACTGTTAGTTAGAGACTTCAGACAGTTAAATGATACTTGCTAATTCTGGTGCTCTGCTAGGCCCAGACATCTATCCCTGCTGGCAGGTCTAATGAGGACTTCGGTCTGCACAAGAAATAGTTATTCATCATCAGATCTCCTTGCCCCTTATGTAAATGTTCTGCTTCATCCCAGAAGAAAGGAAGGGGGAGGGAATAAAAAAAGCTATAAATAAAAAGTAAGCAGTTATTTTTGGAAAAGAATTTTCTTCCTGGTGTATGTGTCTGTGTGTGTGTGTAAACAATTATCTTCTGCATTTCTGTCAGCTTATATAATCTCTTAAGCAAATACTAAAGTTGTTGGTTTTATTTCTATGGCCCGGTTGTCTTCATCAGTCTCTCCAAAGGACTCTGTCAGGGGTGAGGCTCTCCAAGCACTGTGGCACGTCCCAGTGGTGCCCATCGTGGCAACCGAGCTGCAACCGATGCACAAGAAAAGTCTGGCCCATGGAGTCATTACTTGTAAAGACATAATTCCCATGTCCTGTAAAGACGTAATTCCCTACAGCTATCTACCTGCATATTTATACCTGCGTCTTGCATGTGCTTTAATTTCACACACCATCATGCTAAGGGGACACATGGGGGTGATTTTTGGCTGCAGGGAACTGCTCCCTGCACCATCAGCATCCTCTGAAGCACACACCTACTGCTGTGACTTCCTCAGAGAAGGCTCTTTCCAAAACTATTAGGTGGGGAAGGACGCTGCCCAGCTGCGCCTGCAGGAAGCTGGAATAGCCTGCCCTGGGGTTGGAGCAGGCGCGGCAAAAGGGATTTCAAAGAAAATGGGGTACCTGCAGTTACAGATGGAAGAGTACCTTGGGGAGGGGAACAGGCAGGATATATGTATAAAACGAAAAGCAGATTTAGGAGCAGAAACAAGCTGCTAATGGCAATGGAAAAGCTCTCCACAAGAGACAGCAGCCTCCGTGTGCTGATAAGAGATAGGGTTAAGTGAATGGAACATCACATGCCTGGACCATTCACGGCTCTCCTTCCTACGCAAGCAACAAGCTCTGGAGGTTGATAACACTGGAATGTCAATGCAGAGCTAAAAAAAAAAAAAAACCCTCCTGTATGCTGCTTTAAATATTCCCAGGAACTCGGGGCTTGTTCTGAAAGCATCTGATTCAAAGCCTAGGGAGGGCTCTTCACTCGAGCTTGTGATAACGCCGCTTACCACGCTGGAAGGCAGGCAGAGGCGACAAGGTTTGAAATGCTGCCTTGGCCTTGCTGCGTGTCAAATCATTTTCACCAGGAGCAAAGAGATAACCAAGGAAGGGACAGAGAGAACAGAATGACTCAAATGCCAGGTTTGCTAAGGCGATAGCAAGCGCATTATAAAAAAAAAAATTGAAAAGCAATTGTTCTACACGTGCCTTGTTCTTTATGCCCTTATCCTCAGCCTCTCACTGCTGCCTGGCGTCAGAGACACAAGCTTATACAGACCTTGGGTCCGCCAACAGATGTCATTTCCTATGAGGAATCATCAAATATATAGTAATTTTTTAACTATTTAGCTGAATTCCCAACCCTGTTGAAGTCAGAGTTTTGTCACTGCATTCAGGGCCAGAAATTAAGTGATTTGACTGTGGTCAAACTGAAAATCCATGGCAGAGGGAGACTTCAGTCCAACCCAGCCTCCCAAACAAACCTAGTTCTCCATCAAAACCTGCAGGATCATCCTTCTTTCAGTGCAAGAAGTCTGTATTTCCTTCATCCAGTTACCCAAAGATCAACACCTGTTGATGGTCGTAGGCCAGCGTGGAAGATATTTTGAACACCGGTCACCCAGAGGTCCAGACTCTCTTGTTCTCAGGTTTTCACAGAGTCCTTCAAAGGACTACAAAACACAACAGAGAACAGGCTTGTAACCAGCTGCCTTTCCTCCCGCCTCTACTTTTATGCTTCAAACTACCATGGCAAGGTTTCCAGGGTGGGCTCCCAGATCTAGGAGCTGTGGTGCCCAGGCTCCTATCCCAACACATTAACACTCTGATCTTGAGAGCAGCAAATGCCCATGCTACAAGTACAGTCAGACAGGGGCCATACACCCTCAACATCTCTGAAAAATAAATAAAATTTAAAAAAAACACAATAAGAAAATCAGGCCAAAAAAAAATAATCAGAGTTTTATCAGTTATAAACCGTGATACCCAAAACCTCTTTCCCAGATGCCTGAATAGAGTTATTTGTCTGAATTCAGCTTTTCTTGCTCAACACCACCTGTCACACTGCAAAATGGAGAAATGACCACATCTTGTGAAGTACACGGTGCTAGAAAACCTTTCAGAGAGAGGCCACAGCCACTTTGCTCCTCAGGTTAATTCTCTGTAGTCTGGGGCACAGGAAGAAGAGGATGCCCCAGGGCAAGGAGGCAGGATGGGTACTACACCATACGCAGAGGGCTGGTGCCAAAGCACCACACGGCTCCCCACGCTCAGGCACCCTCCAGCAGAGCTTGGTGGCTGTGGCTGAGGGCAGCCTCACCGCGGCTAGTGCCATCTCTGCCCCATGGCTTTCAGTGCCCTGCTTCTGGCTGGGCTCCTTCACCACACCATGCAGGAAACTCAGAGTAGCTTCCAGCCAGAGCTGGCTCCAGAAAGGAGCGTCTGCACTCACTCTGCACAAGGGCACGCTGCAGGGACCAAGCTCTCCATGCACTAACTTGGTGGGAAAGCAGGTAGCAGAAATCAAACAAAAACCCCACCAGGCTTTCCAGTAAAGTCACCCCTAAGATGACACAGTCTATCGCAGGGTCTCTGAAGCCCTGAACTCTTGCTCTCAGCTAGTTTCTTCTTTTCTATTGCGTAACGGAGCCTGGAGGAAACCCACACTGCCATTTACCATGCTGGTGTGCAGATTTCTTTGCTAGAATAGAGTTAAGCCAAACAGATCTGCATGAAAATCTGCAAAACCTGAAAGGCCAAAAAGCAAGGCTGCAGCAACTCCTCCTCCCCCACTTTCCAGGGCTGAATTGTGAATGTACGTCCATACGGGCTGGCCAAACCCAGAACCAGGGTGTCTCGACTACCATGGGCTTTAGGGTCAAAGGCTAAATTCAGATCACGCACTGAACTCAGTGTGGTTTTGTGGGCGCAAACTAGACTGGAACATCAGTCTAGTGATTTGAGGAAGGAGGAACAACTTTGCTCTGATGTAAAAAGGAAAGAGAAACAAAATAAAAAGTTGCCATTCCTTTCCAAATCCCAAGCTCTGTAGAAATTCTGCTGCACTGGGTTGCTTTCCCTGGGTGACGGCACCGGAGATCATTTCTACCAGGTTTAGGAGATGGCCCCCGTGGGACATGAGCACTCTCCATCCTGTTGGACGTTTTGTCTCAAGATGTTCAGCCCTCTTTCCTAGGGCTCCCTCTCCCTGCAAACCCCACGAGGGGAAGATGAAGGCAAAGCTTTAAACTTTGTGCAATATCACACAGGCTTTTCTGTACCCATTGATCTTACAACCGTAGTTTAGGTCTCTGCTCTTCCTTCTGTCTGGTGAGGGACTTCCTATCCCTGTTTACTCTCCTTGAGCATCCCCAGGCAGCCCCCAAGCGTCTCACAGCCACCCACTCACTGTTACAGAACAAGCCTATCGCATCCCAGTTTTAACAGTGTGGTGGATTTCCTCTGCTGTTAAAAGCAAAACAAGTTCTGTCTCACCCAAGCAGAATTACTACAACACGGCAAGGAAAAGCAAGGGAGATGGAAGGAAAAGCAAGGGAGAGTGGGAGCACCTCCAAGCAGGAGGAGGATTTCCAGCAAGGAAGCAGCACCCAGCCCACCACCACCTGCCCTCCTAGGCTGCCCCAGGACCTGTTCTGTGACTTTAGCCAGGGCCAGCTGGTTTACCCCACCACCATTTATCCATGCTCTGCCACTAGCCGAGATGACCATGGGGTAAAATATACCGCTTTGGTTTTCTCCCATTCGTTAACTGTGTCATTTCTTTTCAGTCACTGCCTGCAGCTGTAGCCGGTTCTTGAGGGAGCACTGGGGAGGTAGGAGGGTCTGGCAGGTTGGACAGACTCTAACCAACACCTCGCCACTCATATTGTTGTCCTCATGTCACCATTGGCAGAAAATGCATAGCCTACATTTGCCCTAATGCTTTCTCAGCTAATGCAATTCCTTCTAATACTGGTTGTGCTGTTCTTGGCTCACACCCATTCAGGGGTCTTGCAGTAGTGCCAGCACAGAGAGCGTGGCATATCCATATGGCAGGCTAAAATGTGACACTTCTAATGACATCCACTTTGTATTTCTTTGTCCCGGTGAGTGGTTTTTAACAAAAGGCATGCTTATCACCAGTGGCCAGCAGTCAGTGTCACTCGGGAGCCGCGCAGTCACCAGCTGGGAGCATCCAGGTTTTGAGACCACAGATGCATCAGCATCACCCGTGAGACTGGGAAGGCCAAAGCCAAGGACTGACTGAACAACACTGTCCCCCACACCGTGTAGAAGTGATGTCCCCGCTAGTCCTGAAAGTGAACAACCCCAACCAGTTCTTCCCCTCTCTGACTCTGCAGAGAAGGAAAAGGCTTGAGTTCTCCCCAACACCTTTTCAGGCAGCAACATCTTTACTAAAGCTGAATTAAAGGAGGCCAGTTAGATCAGGGTAGGGAACGAGACCAAGTCTCCACCACACAATTTCATATGGTGAAGTAGCCTTCAAATACTACCTGTCCTCAGATGTTTTGTACCCAGGCCAGAACAAAACCAGATGCCAATACCTTCAGATTCAGTGGTAAATCCCTTTCCCATCTGTCCTACTCTTACAAGAGCTTCAGAGAAGGACTGAAATAACTTGATGGTTTTCTGAGGTTTCCCAGTTACAGTTCTCCTGGTAATGGTAATAGCTCGGTGACCTCATTCACACGGCACGGGTGTATAAACATACCTTGAGCAATTCTCCCAAGTCACTTCTTTAAGTAATGAATGTTGGTCTTTCCATTTTCTTATGCAGCTTCAGTTGATACTTGAATTAGCAAGAAGAATTAAAGAGGATTTCTAGTAATTGGGGTGCCACTTATACTAGCTCAGGGCACAACTGAGTGAACTGACCAGTAGGTGAATTATTGCAGAATTAATTTGTGTCAACTGTCTCTGTTGTGTGCTGTGACAGCGACCTTTCAAGAGGCAGAGGAGTCAAGCTTCGGCACACAAAGACCATCTCCACTCAGACACCCTTCCAAGGACGATGAAAGGCTTGACCCAAAAAACATTCTGCATAAACTTTCAGAGCAAGAGGAAGATCAGCTTTCCAAAGTTATTTTTTAGTAGAAAGGTACAGTACAGAAAGGCTAGGGCATATTCCAGTGTCTTATTGGAGCTTCATTTCCTTTCAGTCACATATTGTAAACTGTCTTCAGCACAAAGGGCTGAATATCCCAAAAAACTAAATGAAGAAAAGAATTCTTCCAAGATTCTATATTTATTCTATATATTTTATATCTAGATCCACTCTCAGACAGAGGAGCTCCGCCATATCTGCACACAACAGCTTACCTTTGCACATCCACAGTGCAGCCTATGGTTATCTAGATGTGACTTAGACCAACTTCCACCATGGCAGAAAATCAGGCTGCAGAGAGGCACGATTTTCTCTAGATGGGCCAACCTGACCTCTCTTCCAGGGTAGGGGGTGCAGGAAAGTGTAAGAGCCGAGACTGCCGTAGGCACCGAAGTGCCAAGTCTGAGCATAACCCCAGCCTACCATCTTGCTCTGCTCCACAGGGATCCCTAACCAGCCTGATTCATGTCCGGAGGTGTCCCTTTCGCACCTCGCTCTGCGGATATTTCTGGGCAATGATTGTTGTCTATTCAGGGAAATGTTTCCAATGAATTCCTTTACAGCCACTCCTTTTCCTCACTCACTCCCTGGTTTTTCCTTCTTTCTCATTTCAGATCCCAACCCTGCTGCTGGGCTGCCATAAAAGCCCTCAGGAGGCACAAGCATTAGGATATTTCCCTTTCCAGCCCCTCATAAGCACTCAGAGGCAGAAAACACCAGGCCAGCCAGGCAGCCTGCTTCTCCATCAAACCCAATCCCGCTTCACGCCACATCCCCAACCCCACAGCCATCCCACGCCTGGAGAAGGCAGCCGGGGTGAGCTGCCACTTCCCCCTCTCACAGCCCAAGTGACCTTAGCGTGAAGAAATGTTTTCCTGGTATTCAGGAATACGTTTCCCCTCGCCCAGTTTATCCCATTGTTTCTACTTAACCCTTCCTCAACTACTCCATCACCCTGAAACCTCTAACTGTATTTAGCTGCCATACACATTTCTGAGATGCTTTAGGTGCAAGTAATTCAGGTTAGCAACTTATATGGCACACCAATAGACATGGTATGTGTTCACATGCCCTTCAGATGTGCCTTATTTCAGGTCTTGAGTTATACCCAGTGACTTTCTGTTGAAAGTTAGCAATAAGAAATGTCACATCAGTGGAACAAACTTACTTGCCACTTGCACACAAGGAAAAAACTCTACATCCCCTCCGAACTTTCCGCAGGAGCTGCTTGGTTTGTTCACCCCATGCCTGCTCCTTGTCTGACATGGTGTCCCCCATCGCAGCCTTGCCGGTATGCGCGTAAGGAATCAAGACGCGAGCATGGTTTCTGCTTCAGATAAAGCAGGGCCACGAGAGTTGGGAAAGGGTCAGTGAGGAAGAGAAGTGTTGTTTGGAGATTGCAGTTCCAAGGTGAATCTTTGCAAACCCTTCTCCCAGGAACAGAGGTATTGCTTCTGGTGTGGGACACCTAAGGCACAAAAAGCATGGCTGTAACCCTTTTATATTAAGACATAATCCAGTTGAAGGGTATCGACAGAGAAGGTACTGGGATGTTGTAAGACACAGGCGTGCTGTGACTGCATGACTAACTACTGCTACTTGCAAAATCAAAACCTGTTCTTAAGAAAATTTGTGGAAACCAGTCCGAGACCAGCTTTCTCATGTTTCCTATGAATTTCCATTACTTCTCCCACACAAATTAAAATATATTTCTTTAAAAAAAAAAACCTGAGATGTGGAGTGACACAGGAATATTGCAGAATATTGCCTTCTGTGGGCACCACATAACTACACTGAGCATCATTTTGTAAAGCCCAGAACTCCCTCAGCCTTTTGATCTTTTTTAACCATTTAAATACTTGTTACACTCTCTCCAGAGAGGACTTCATGTCCATACTGTCAACATGGGCATGTAAGACTCAGTAGCCTTATACTCCAGATCTCCCCCAGACTTCCTTCCCAGCAATTTGCCTCCTTTCAGCCATTCAAAGTTATGTCACAGGAACTTCTTCCTTTGGACCAGCACTTCTATTTATAAGGATCAATCACAAGCAGAGCATTTCTTCAGCAGAACATAGTCCAGATTAGGCCCTCTGCAACGTTTTCACTGGTTTCTCGCTGAAAGAGACAGTTTCATTGAAGATTGCTGAGCCAGACCAGAAAGTTCAAACCAGCAGGCAAGTTTCTCATTTGGAACAAAACTCAAAGGTAAGAGAGCTTCCAGCCTCCTTGAAACAGCTTTGAAATCTTCCCCACCAGCAGGCCTGTCCTTTGCAGTGATAGGCCTGCTAGGAAACATGCCATTGCCTTGCCAGGATGGATGAGGAAGGGTAGAGTGGTGATGAATAACCCACCAGAACCTTCAGGACTCAGTTGGCATCTTCCTATTACCCTCATGCAAGCCTGTGGATTAATTAGCAGATTTTCAGGGTTTGAGGATGCTCAAAGCACTGTTAAAGGGTTAATACCAAGACTGTTTTCACAGACTGAAAGAAGGTCTGGCTACAACTTCCCTTTGTTTCCCTCCTCCTCCCTTCCCCACCTTCCCTCCTGCTGCTTCTTTTATGAATAGGTCTTTACTGTGCCTTAAAAAAAAATTGCCTCTCTGATGGGCTAGCTCTCGCCTGACTGCTTGGGGCTATCAGAGAGTCAGTCAGAGGGTGGCTTTTGTAACAAGGAAAGCTTCTTCCAGGCAGACGAAGACACTGCCTGAGGCTTCTATATTCACAGCCTTTCTATTTCTGGCTCTCCCTTTTCACAGGGCTTTGTTTGCTAAACCCTGCTCTCCCCCCACGGGACATTAACCTCAGAAGCAGAATAAACTGAAAAATAAAACACCCAACAACTCTTGCAGAGCCCACCCCAGAGATGAGGGGCTTTGCGTCTTACCTCTCTGCTTTTTCTCCTTCCAGGGAGTTTGCTGGAAAGGAGACTAATTAATAAGAATGCCTTAACGGCTTAAATCCTGCTTTGTGGACTCCAATTTGCCTCTTGAGGTGGAAAGTAGAAAGTAATCCTATTTTCAATATAGGCAGAGGTAGACTGTGCTGATACTGAGCCCAAAGCAATTTGAGAAAGGTCACCACAATAATGCGATGCATAGGCTCAGAAAGCCCCGAGGAGCTCCGGGGTGCTGGCACGGGATGCTCAGGTAAATGAAACGGTCCCAGCTCCTCCCCTGATCCCTGGCAGAAGGGTTTTAGCCCATGACATCAGCTCACAGCAGCTCCCCCGACCCCAGCATCAGAGATGTGGCTGCCGCCTGCACCCACACAACAGGTTGGGCGCCCCATCCCTTCCTCCTGCCTTGTCCTGTGCAGCACAGCTGGGTACCAGCACCACCATCAGCAAACCCACACACAGAAGACAGTAGTTAGACATTTCCCTCCATCCTTCACCACCTCTGTGTTCTTCCAGGCTCTCCAGCCAGGTCACAGCCCAGGTGCCCTGCTCAGCAGCCTCCAGCCCCGTCGACTCACTCTGGCTGCCACCCTTCACTCCTTTAGCCCACACACCCTGACGTCCATCACCACGGATGGTACTGTAAATCCAGGCTGCAGCCATGCTTTGCGTGGGCTTAGCGCTTTGCCATCTCATATCTTCCCAGTTCAGAGAGCTTCTGAATGCCAGGTTTTCTCTATGCCTGTCTCACACGCAGTACAAGGATCCTGAACCAGGCACCGCCAGTTTAATTTTACACTACATTGTAGCATGGTGACCTATTCCATGACCTGGCGAGTTTAGCTAGAGCAGGGTCACACACCCAGCTTGACACCAGATTTTGAGGCAATGCTTGAAGTTCCTTGTCACCGCGTTGCCAAGGTGCCTAAAACACATGGGAGCGGTAAAGCATTGCAGTCTCTCAAGATCCACATAGGAATATATTTGCCAAGCTGCATATTACCACTATCTGCCTTTCCACATTAGCTCTCTAGATCTAACATGTCTTCTTCCTGAACCTCTTGCCCAAAAATTTTCATCAGTCTTCCTGCAAAGGTCCGTTTGGGCCAGTGTCATCAGTGAAGCATGCAGTTAACTACTATCCCATCCTCTGAGGGCTACAGAGCACCCTCCTGTAGATTTTCCATGAATAGTTCTTTTGAACCATTTTTTTTCTCCCTACGTCTCTTGAAAGAAGCCGGTGTTCAAGCACAAGCCTGTCTGACACCTATCCCGAGGTCAAGCCAATTATTTCACTCCTTGCCTACAGCCACTGAGGCAGTCACACTTTGCACCAACCTTTTAGCATTTTCATCACCTCCAGCCGACTGCAGCCTTACCCGGGGAGGTTTACGGATTTACGCCTTGTCACTGGTGACCTGCAAAGTCACCAAAAGCATATGCCACCTTCCCAGCACCCCACAGTGCTCTCCTGAATAGCAAATGATTTTTATACCACTCACTTTCTGCACTTCAGCTAAAGAGTTCTCAATCTTGGGTGTAAATTTCTCCAGGATCTAGCACAGCAACATTTTGATAAGGTATAGATAACAAGAGTATGTAGTAGTTTCCATCAACGTGTGAAGTCATGCTTTTCCCAGGAAGGGACCGTCAGGGACCTGGTTGTAATCTTGGACGATTCTCCAGGCTCCCAACTACCACTGACAAGATTTGATCTGCTTATGCGAACACACTCCCATTCAATTCACTTCATGTCTTGCTAGCTCATCCAGTTACTGCTTTTTGATATCCAGCCCATCTCTTCAGTTCTTTTGCTTTGAGCACACACATCTTCTCATCTGGCACCAAACAAAGATGAGAAGACATTTGTGTGCTTCAGTCACAAGTATGCACCAGTATCATCTGGTCTAATTGGAGCCATTTGTCCTGGTAATTCCAATGGGTCAACAATGGTCTTATCAAAACCGGCTCTTGGACACTTGCTAGGAGCCACAGCAGGAATAGGGCTGGTCAGAGCAGCAGCAAGTCCTTTTATTTCCACAGAAAGCACCGAGCAGCTCTGCCAGAGCAACAGTATTCCCTCACTGCTGGCCAGTGCCTGGATGAACACGGTGAACCCAGAGGCGAAGGACTTTCATAGCCCATTACCCAGCCTCCTGAGCCATGCAGTTCCCAGCTGCCACTGCTCTTGACGGATGACTGTGCTGCACAGAAGCTCAGTCTCTGCTCTTTTTCTCCTCCAATCCCTAGTTTGGAAACAGAGTGTGAAAACACATTTCCCTGTCTTCAAGTGTTTTTTCTTTCCCCTTCAGCAGATCTGCCCCTAACCCGTCACCTTGAAGGTGCAGGGAAGAAGACAGTCAGCATTTCAGGAGACGTCATGTTTAACCTCATGCATGATGGAAGCTGGAAACATGCATTATCAGTAGCACTGTGGGCAAGAAGCTGAGAATAAGTGGTGGTGTAACTTGGAAACTTCAGGCACAGCCACGGGAGGATGCAGTGATGTGTTTTTTATCTCAGCCTAACTCCCAGAGGGCCACTATCCTACAAACCCCTTGCTGAAAACTAGATACACCTTCAGTCTCACACAAGTAACAAGCTCACTCCCTTCTCCCCTAGTTAAAATAATGATTAGAGATTGATTAAAATTGATTAAATAAATTGATGAAAAAAATGATTAAATAAATTATTAGAGACGGTTATTGGAAATATCAGGAAGCGTTGCTCCCATCTTGAAACTTTGCAAGCTTGGTGGCTTTCCTGACTACCTACATATGCAAGGGAAGCCTGGCAGATCCTGAGCACCAAGGCAGAAAATCCTTCCCCTACCAGCAGTACAGTAGTATCTTATGGATGTTTTCATCAATAGGTACCAGAATGCTTTGCAGATGAAAGAAGCATGTTGTCATCACTACTACACTTTTTGGAGAGCAAGCAGGAGGTGGCAAGGCCAAGGCTAAAGAACAGCAATGGAAACCAGACAGAAGCACAGAAGACAGACAGAGAAGTGAAGTAAAGCTGTGCCCTTTGTAATCAACACAGGTCAGAACGTCCCCATTTTCAGAGAAAGCCCCTGGAAATTGATCTTTAAAGGGCTGCCAGAAGCCATTCAAGAAGCCAGGCCGGGGCTTACCAAACCCGGTGTTCTTCCTCTATGTGGATTTCCTCATTTTAACTTCCATTTAGCTGCTCAGGGCTAACTCTAGGTAATACCAGATAAAACTGTGCTAAAACATGTCAATGGCACAAAGGGAGGAACATATTTGCCTGGCTCTGGCCCTCTGAACTCTTCTCCTAACCCAGAAAAGCCTGAAGCAATATATATACTGGTGGAGAGACTCAAGATGTGTAGAGGCAGGACCTCCCATGCTGCCAGATAGCCAGGGGAGGATATGCCTACAACTCCATAGTCCATCTGCATGCCCAGAGCCCAGCTGTGCATCAGTCTAGAGGGAAACTTTGCAGTCTGATGGGTTCCTGAGCTAGGAAGCCAACCTATGTCCCTCAGGAAAGCATTGTCACATCCCTCTTCACCCAGAGGGGAAACTCATCCACACACACTGGGACGCCTTTCTTGTGACCATTTCTTGCGAGTATCTCTTGTGAACCCCTTCCCAGCCCAAACACTTTCTACTGAAGTCAACACCACAGATTTAGCTCTGGCTACAACGTGGCTCCTGCCTTTATACCAGAGGCCAGTGCTGCAGGCAAAACCTCATTTCCAGTACAAGGGACTTTATTGCTGCACAAAGACTAGGAGACCACACCTGCTCTCTAAAGCTCAGTCAAATAGATAGAGATCCATTGTCCTCATTTTACAGAAAGCCAGGCAGAGCCTGGGGGACAAAAGGATTTTCCTGAAAAGGTTGTGGCAGTCCTTGAGTCCACATGCAATACTACACTGCACCACAGCCTTTCTGCACCCACTTATCACCACTGACCCACGCAGTGTTGTCTCTGCGCCACTGACCAGCACATGCTCAGCCCCAATTAATCTTTTGACATCCAAAATCCAGCACTGTCACGTCACTGCTGGACCGCAGGATGAGGAGCAGCAGGTCATGATGACCGAAGCCTCATTTAAATGCAGCATGGCCACCCGCAGGAACTGCAAATACACCAAAATATGAAGGACGAGTAAAGGGTGCAAAGGGATCGCTCTGAACACTCAGGGCAGTTTAAAGGGAGCAGGCATGAAAGTTTTGCTTTAGCAAAGGATCTGCAATCCAGCTGACACATCCAAACCCTCCACCTGGGGTGCATCCTCACTTGGATCAAGACTTCACCCCTTACAGGGTACTTCCTAACGGTCTATTGATTTCAACAGATGTCCCAGTAAACGTGTTACAGAGCGAACAACAGCCCAGCAGCAACTGAAAGTTCCTGTGCTAATGCCCCACTGTTCAGTGCAAAAGGGAAAATGAGTGTTGAGAGGGTAGGTTATTGGCAGGTCAATGTGGTGCTTGTAATTCCGGTAACAAGCAGCCCACCTCAGAGCAGGAGTAACACGAGCAGGCACAGCACAGCCTCCCCTCCGTGCTCTGTCCTCAAAACCAATGTCAACTCCTGGCTCAGCTTCCCAAGGCTCCTACCACCCTCCCAACGTATCTCCATCCTCATAGGAAACAACACTTACCAGCCCCAGCTCTGCCAGGGCAGGGTATGTCCCAAAACCCATGTGCCTGCTGGTCCCAGGTAGGAGGTGACCTCCTCGTGAGCATGGTCCAACCAAAGCACCGGGCCTGGGGAACACAATGAGGGGCAGAGTGGCTTGGCCACATGAGGAGGGGTCTGGCAGGTGGCATTATTTGGGAGCAGCCTCTGCTGAGGAGCGAAGCAAGGACTGAATTTCTATTCTGGGGCTGTTTGCGCTTCCTGTTTGGTGCAACAGCTTCAAAGGGGAATCAGTACTTACAGGGCTCTGGTCACGTCATCCCATTGTTCCCATGCAGTCAGGAGGCTGCCGGGGAGAGAGGAAGAGAGAGCAGAGCATCCCAGCAGGCTGCCCCAGCCACAGCTCCCTGCCAGCGGTGGCATTTTGCAGGGAGGCGAAGTAAAAGGCACGGCGAGGTCTGTGATTTCCCACCTCCTGCCACAGGAGCAGCACAGAGAGGACCATACGGCTGGGAGTGCAACTTCTCCCTCCCCAGGCATCTTCTGACAGCAAAAGAGGCAGAGGACAGGGGAAGGTTTTTTCCTCTGGCAATCTAGAAGATGCAAATGCTCTCCAAAGTCCTTGTAGGCCCAATGACAGGAGCTTGAAAGCCTATTGAGGGATGTCAGCTTCTCAGCTGGTCCAAAGCAGTCCCTTTCCAGAGTCATTATGTTTTTTTGATGCACACAGATCAACTTCATGCCACAAAGAGGCCCAATGCCTTCTGCACTGGTAAGGAGAGGAGGCTCCTGCAAATGAAGGGCATGCCAACAGGGCGCCAAGGTGCCCCAGGAGGAGATAGCAGACCCTTTCAGCCTACCCTACCCAGGCCACGCACATCAGTGGAGATGCACAGCAAAGCAGAGGTCAGGAGAGAGAAGAAAACAGGAATGTCACAGAGGGAATTTGCGGAGGAGATGGGAACACAGAACAGGAGGGTAAAGCAGATGCGGCAAAGGGAAGCTAGGAACAACTCCCATGCACACAGGAGTCCTCAGTAAGAAGCAACACAGCATGAATAAAAGCATTTTGGGGGGTTACCTCTGGATGCTGCTAAAAACAGAGGAAGCCATTTTGGTCTTGATGGGAAGAAGGGGCAAAGAGAGAAGAGAGGTGCACCAGGAAAACCTCTTGCATCAGTACTAAGCCACAGCTGAAGACAAAGGCATATTATAGGCAAGACCAGCCGGGCTAAGGGATGTCAGTAAATCTCTCTGATTATGTTCTTCACCTGTGCCAAGACAGACCTGCATCTCCTAGGGCTGCACATGAATGAATGCAATAAAGATGATGAAACACTACGATGATAAAGCAATGGGAGTTGTGCAAGTTCACACGTAAGTAAAACCCTGTTTCAGCTCAGTCAGTAGCGGGAACTGTCTGGCTGACCACTTTTTCCCAGATTTTGAAGTCTCTCTGAATTTGTACTTGCAGGAATGCCTTGACTTATTGCTGGTTGCATCTTGGGCACCGTTTTCCCATGGATCGGGACTCAGGCTCTCCCATGAAGGGCATGAAAGCAGGCTAAGCATCTCAGGCAAAATGAGGTACACATGCACAGCTGGGTCTGTGAGAAAGATCCAGCCTCCAAATTTTGACGATCAGCTTCAGAAGACCCAGAATTTCACCTGCAGTATTTTCTGACATATCAAGCAACCATGTAACGCTTCACTGAATGAGAACTTCTGCTTCTCTATAGCTTTGGCGTGGTTTTATACATGATGTTTTAATTTTTTTTGGTTTGTTTCCTTTCCCCATTTCGTTTCCTCTTTAAATTCCAAGACAACTGCCTGTGTGCAAGGATAGCAGCTGTTTTATTCCTGGAATTAGCACTCAGTTACCGGACAGACAAACACTGGGCTTTCTGCAGGAAACTCGGCTTTCCTGATTTGTTGCTGTTTTCCTTAGGCTGCACCTAATGTCTGCTTAGAGCCAGAACAGACATTTGGGGTTTTGTCTATGGAAAAAAAGACTTCATTCCTTGTCAGCAGCAACGTGCGTCCTTTCAGAAACAGTAATATTTTCGCTCTTTGATTTCATCAAGACATTTTGGCAGCATTATGAATCCAAACCTTTGGCAGAACCGTGCAGGCAGTGAGACAGAGAGAGAGAGAGACTTCACTGAAATATGAAGAGCAAAGGGGACCACAGCTCAGCGCTGCATGAAGGGCACAGGAGTCCTTCCTTCCGACAGCCCTCAGTGTCCGCAGAACTGCTGGCACAAAGGTAGTGCAGAAAAGGGCCTGGGCTGCAGTACCTTGCTTTCACGCTGAACAGTTCCTCACATCACAACCAGTACAGCTCCCTAACTGGCCGGCAGAACTGCAACACTTGATACTTCCATGTGCAAAAAGAGTGAAATCCACTCTGGAAGTCCGGGCTTTGTACTTCAGACCAACAGCAAAGCTATGGAGAGTGCACCA
The DNA here is from genome assembly GCA_013396915.1 of Stercorarius parasiticus. Lineage (NCBI taxonomy): Eukaryota > Metazoa > Chordata > Aves > Charadriiformes > Stercorariidae > Stercorarius > Stercorarius parasiticus. Next base: position 235,838 of record VWZL01004596.1, read on the forward strand.
TATATGTATCTGCTCTGTGACAGACGACAGCTTGCTGGGAAAACAGTAAAGCTTCCATGCATGGGGAGACTTCTTGGTTAGCCAAAGAGCTGCTTCCAAGGGCTGGAGGAAAGCAGCATTGTGCTTGCATTGCCATGAGCCCATTGGAAGCAGAACAAATGCTGTGACAAAGCTTATTTTTTGCCTCCAGGATCCAAGAGGCTCAGTGAAGTCCAAACGTGCTCAAAGTAAGTACTGTAACCTTTGGGTGCCAATCCAGTACTGAGTGAAGCTTCTAAAAATGTGAAGTTTTCCCAGCCTTGCTCGAGCAACCGCTCTGAGGAACGAGGGGACAGACTCATGGCACTACTGAAAGGTGCTGTAAAGACTCACAGCCTCTAACAAAAAAGTCCAGTGCCATTTTCTGAATGGAAAGGTGCATTGCTTAAAAAAAAAGGATAATCTCTTCACTTTCTGTTCAGGCATCCCACCTGAGGTCTTTAAAACTACCCTCCTAGGAAAGGCAGGTAACGTCCTCTGGTCAAGTCAGAGTCCTCTTCTCGCCTCACCCTGCTGCTCACCTGCCTCTCTCCTTCCCTCGCCTCTCCTCCATGTCCATGTGCAGGCTTTGGCTGGCCCTCGAGCCTATGCTCCTCTTGCAAACATGACCCTGCAGTACTTACTCATCACTCGTATCTGCACAAGCCCACTCAGGAGGATTACTCACATAATTACGGGCCCAGCAACCCTGCAAGCGTAACCATGTCTTTGCTGCTGGTTTTCAGTTCCCTCTCCTGATCTCATTTCCACAACACCGGGGAGCTACAATCCCTCCACCTTCCCCCATGCTTACCATGGTGTTAACTTTGCAGCCATGAGAGAGGGAAAAGCACAGCAAACTTTCCATACCACTACTTTAACTCTCAAAAAACTGTCCACGCCAGCCACAGCCTCCCCATGAAGGTTAACTCTCCTCAGGTCTCACTAAATTCTCACCAGCTCTGGTGAAGATAATGTCCTCCACCAGTCATCCCACATATTCTCACCTTGGGTGCCGGACACCCAGGAGAGCAGATCCCACTCCTCCATGGATCCTCCATGAACATGGGAGGAGGTTCATGATGGGTAAAGCTGGGTGGGCAGCTAGGTGGAAGCTGAGGCTGGGGACATGTGCAGCATGTGTGCTGAGACATCCCTGTGGAGGTGAGCTTGGATGGAAACACAGAGGATAGCAGCATCCTCAGGGAGCAGAGAAATGCTAGCTGGACTAAGCCACCACACTTAGAGGTGAAAAGGATGTGGGACAGCGAGCCACACTGGATGGCATCATCATCTACACTGTAAGAGCTTGCTGTGCCCGACAGTGGGGAATACCTAAGCAAGTGTTGCCCAAAGACGATATACAAGTAGTTGACATGGCCGGTAGCAAAGTAACAAGCATTTGTGTCAGGGCACATACACTTCTAGAGCTGACAATACCCCCGAAAGCGGGAGAACTACAAGTCACGGGTGAAAATGGGGAGAAGAGAAAGAAAGAGAGCAAGAGTGGAGCCTCAGCATCTCCTCCTGCTCCGTCTGGAGCCACCAAAGGCTGCCTGCTCCTTTGGGAGGCAAGGGCACAAAGCTGGGCCTCTCAAGCACAAGTGTCTGCAAACTGGGTGTCCAGATAAAAATAGCAACAGGTTCGGTTTTGGCATTAAGTTTTTCAAAAAAAACCCTGAGTGAGCATGGTTTTGATCACGCATTTTTGTGTTGGTTTTCTGCTTGTTTTTAATATAACCTGGGTTTTTTTTTCCTTCCAGTTCTGAACCTTTGGCATGCTTTACTTTCTCTCGGTTTTCTCTGGAAAAGAAAAAAAAAAGGCGGGGGGGGCCTGGAAATGTTCCTTTTAATTTAAAAAGAAGCTGAGACTCCTTGACAATGGGATGACTCCAGCAGCTGGGCTTTTAAGGACACTCTGGAAATTACAAGACTCCTGATAAAATCGTAGGAGTTGGCAAGGCCCTATTTCCCCTGAACAATTATGATTTCTTTGCCTGTGGGTATCACTGTGTTGAAATGCCTCTAAAGTTCCTGCTATGTCATTGAATTTGCATGCATTTCTTTTCGGTTCCTTCCTTCTCCAGCCCCTGCCAGAGAGTAGACATTCCTGAAAATCAACTAAACCACGCTGCTGTAACTTTACAGCCTGAAGACCTTGAAGCAAATGAGCCTTGAAGAGTAATTGTAGCATTACAGGCACCAAATGACGCTGAATTACGCAGCGCTTAGCGGATGCTGCTTTAGTGGATTGATTTGGGGAAAAACGTTGGGTAACATGAGAAAAAAATCACTTCTCCAAACGATGCAGCAATGCTAGCTAAAACTCTCACTGTTTTCAACTCAATTAGCAATAAAAAACCAGGACTTCTCTTTTGGCTGCATGGTGGGCCTGGACCAGAAGAGTCCCATTTTAAACAGTTAAACCTGTGCTGGGAAAGGACCTCTCCTTTTAGAGACCATTTTAACCCACCAAATTTATGCATCCTCCTCTGGAGCACCTGCATTGCTGTAAGGAGTGCTGAGAGTGACTCCACACCAAATCCAAGCACTTCAGGTAATGAGCATCAACCAGGATGAACGAGGTCTTGGAAGAAGGTGTGAGCCAACATTTCCATTCTGGTGGCGCAGATATTGTGGGATGCATGGACCTTAACCAAGAGGCATCTTCCTAGCGTGATAACTTAACTCCTATTGAGAGCAGGAGTTTTTTTGTTGTTTAAAAGCTATTTAAAAAACATCTCAGTAGCATTATTACTAACCAAGCCAAAAGAAAAGCAGCAGCAATAGAAATAATGAAGCGAACACAATGGTTACGTGTTCAATGGTGTCTGGTGAAGTATATTCATTGCAGGGGGGGTTGGACTAGATGATCTTTAAAGGTCCCTTCCAATTCAAACCGTTCTATGTGAACAAATCATTGACCATCTCTGTGTGTTCACATGGCGGGTATTTCTGCACACTCTATGGATGAGCCTCAGTATTATTATTATTTCCGTTCTTCACATGTAGGAATCAAGATTAAATTAAGCATTAATTAAGAATTAATTGCTCGAGATCACACAGGAAATGGGAGAGGACTGACAGACGGGAAGTAGGTGTTCCCCTGACCTGACTGTCATGTGGTAGTGGCTTCCTACCAACACTTTAGCATCATATAGGACCTGGAAAACACAAGGCTTTTGTAACATTTGGAGGTTATCTTCCCCAAAACTTTAGTATTTTTCATGGACAAGAACTTGAGAGAAGCTGGAAAGGGAATGGGGGAAAGTCTACGTAGGCCCTTACCTCTGCTTCATGGGTACTGGTTAGCAGTGAAAGTGATGGACAGGGCTGTGGAAAGAGGAGGAGCTTTGATGGGTTGACCAAGAAATCCCCATGCAGCAAGTACATGAACTGTCTCACACTCCTGGCTGGCGAAGATGGGCAGCACGTGGCTCAGGTGTGCCAACATGAGGGGCCATGCTGTGGCACCACAAGAGCAAATAACCCCACCACTCACGGAGCATCACTTCACCCCAGAGTATAGACTCCAGGCATCCCCAAACTGAGGGAAGCACGTGCTAGGTTTCCCAGTGCTTGCCCACCACGTTGTGCCACATCCTTCATCCTCCTTCCCGAGCTTCCCATGCAGGCAGGCCAGCCGGGAAAATAGCGAGCGCCACAGCTTACCCCTGCACGTGACAAAGCAAGAGTTTGAGGGAGGACAAGGAGGAGGGAGGGATAAGTACGTGACAGTCTAATTAAGGAACGCATGATAACACCTTGTACCGGCAGCCAGGCTGCAGGCATTTCCTGACTGCTGGATGCTGCCAGCTTTGCCACCGCTGAGCTCGCCTTCACATGGCTTTTAGACACTGGCCGTGGCACCACCGGTCTGACGGAGAGGTGTCCAGTCCATCGTCCCGCTTGCATGCACGCAAGGAGGTGGAAGTGGAGGCTTTAGGTTACCTTTTGGCTTGCCACTCATTGTTGGGTGTTTAAACACAGGTGTCTGCCGCTGTTGACACTGAGTGATAAGTGGAGACATTTTTTCCATTGGAAAGAATCTCAAGAATTTCCCCGTTCTCTTTTTATTCTTTTTTTTTTTTTTTCCCTTCTGCATCATGGTAAGGAGACTGTTACCAGTGGGGTGCGGGGCAGCTGGCACGAGACAGAGGTGAGACGGTGCTTATTTAAAGCTCCAGCTCCATGCTTCAAATGCTCATTTAAATTGAAGTCTTCCTCCCTTTCTGCACGCCCAACCACCTCTAATAGCTGGTTCTTAATGCTCTAGTCCCTAAACTTGTAAGCTGGTTCCCCAAAACAGCAGTCAGCATCCACCTCCAGGGATTAATTATCCCTCCAGGAGCAGGAGGAGCAGTGGTTCCCTCGGTGTCGTCTGCATCCCTGAGGCTGAATTTGAACTGTTGCATCCAGGCTCATAATTCAAGCCCCGCCATGACCCCCTCAAAGAGAAGAGCAAAATGCGCAGAGTCTGGGGTGGTGGCTGGGAGAAAAGCGTTCAGATGTAAAATATAAAAGGAAACTTTTTCACCAAAAGGGGAAAAGTAGGCACAAGCTGGGAGAGGAGCCCCCTTCTCTCCTTCCTTGCCCATCTCATGGCACTGACCTGCCACTCTAAAACAGCCAGGCCCCATGGTATCATCACCAGAAAGCTCCTATTATTTCTTTTTTATGCTTAACTGTGTCTCAGCTCTATGTTTTCAGTCATTTCTTATGTCATTCAAGCTGGTTGGATTTTTTTTCTGCAAAAGAAAGCAGGTCTGCCTTGCTCCAGTGCACGCTGAAGAGCACCGGGAAGACCCAGTGACCCCCCGCCTCTACGTGCTCACACACCTTCCCAGCACCGTGTACCGTGGGTGAACCCTCATCTCACAACGAGCTAGCTGAACATCCGCACATAAGCGTGTGCAGACACGTGTGTGCGCAAACACAAGAGGCTGAGATGCTCCTACACGCATGGGCATGTCTCTGCATGTGCAGCCGCTGCCGGGCGATGCTGCCCTCCCCCTGTCCCTTGCTCTCCTAGGACTTTGTTGGAAAACACGAGCGCAGCCAAGGCACCTCCAGCCCTCCTGCTGGTACCCATGCCTGAGTGCATCTCTCCCTCTTGGGCCGACAGTGACACTAGTAAGCGGGCACCATCCCCACCATAGGACGGAAAATATGCATGCTCTAAAAAAAGCCTTGGTAAGGTGGAAAGCCAGGCCCAGAGGGACTAAACCAAGCATGCTGGGACACCAGCTTACCCCTACGATGGGGCTTGGCCATCGCACAAGTGACTAATTGCCTGTCTTTTCAGCTCCTCACAGCAATTAGCGGCTCCGGTCATCAGCTGTCCTCTGTCCCGTGAGCTGGGGAGGCACAGGGTCCCTGCCGCTGTGTTTCCTGGGAGCCTGGGCCAGCAAAAAGCCAGCCTATCCAACAGGTGTTGTTTTCACGGGAGGTTACATTATAAAAAACCCAAACCCTCGTTGCAATGCAATGTTAGCCACTCTTGACACACCTTCTTGTGGTCTGGGGAAATCTTGGTGGCAGTGGAGCAGGAGGGGGGAAGATCTTTGCTGCAGATGCTGCCAGCTCTGCTGGAGAGGATACAAATCTGGGATCCAAAACTTACAGAGTCATAGAGTCAGAAAACGGTTTGAGGTGGAAGGGACCTTAAAGATGAGCTAGTTCCAACCCTCCTGCCCTGGGCAGGGACACCTCCCACTGGACCAGGCTGCTCAAAGCCCCATCCAGCCTGGTCTTGAACACTTCCAGGGATGGGGCCGTAAACTGCTCTTTTTCCTCCCAAAAGGATACCTCCCCTTTCCCCCAGCCCCCCGCATGGGGCTGCACATCTTCACCCTCGAGGAGCCCCAGAGCTGCCCTGTATGTCCCTCCCATCTCAAGAGAAGGGGGCAATGGAGGGCACAAAGGAAAATGTGAACAGGCATGTTTTGAACAAAGGATAAAGAGGCCAAACTGCAGATGAAACATTACCACTTCAAGGGGAAAAAAACAGATAATGACATTAGTCACCACCCAGCAAATGAACTACAGCCTCCTCAGCCAGCAGAAGCTATGAGGAGCCTTCCATCCTCCTCCTCCTCCTCCCTGTCCTCCTGCCCCTGCTCCTGCCTGTTTATGATATGGCTTATGACAAAACAACTTATTGAAGGAATTACACAATCGAACTCCTAACCCTTTCCACGCTGGATTTTTCCAAAGCCTTATGCTTATCAGGCAATTGTGCTGGAGACACCAGCTACCCGTCACAAGCCCTGTTGTGTGGTTGTTTTTTTCTTTTAATGAGGCCTCAGCTCCTTAATTGCTCACATGCTTTGTCGGGAAAGCTCAGTCACATGGGTGCAAAGGTAATCCAGGAAAAGTACTATCAGCGTGCCCAATTACGGGGCCTGGCACTGCCTTTGCTATTGAACTTTGCCTACAGCCTCGGAACCAGCGTCCCAGGAGGTCACTGGGCAAAAGGGCATCTTTACACCTCTCAGTGCAAGCTGGTGCTGGATCTCCAGCTCCTGGTCCATGTGCCCTGTGGGAAACTTGGCTCGTAGCAGACCCCGCGTGCTTGTTGCCCTGGGATTGCCCAGGGAGCCCATGTGATGGCCAAGGAGGTATGCAGGAGCCTGTCTGTAGGTACCTGCTGCCTTCTGAGATGCCTTTGGGTGCCTGAGGCACCTGCCCAGGGCTGGCAGATACAGTCCAGGACCTACCAGAGCAGCATCTTCTTGCAAAGGTGGCCACACACACACACAGAGCAAAATTGTTATCTGTGTTAGAGTAACTCCCAAGGGACCAAGAACCATGGCAGGTTTCGGGCCAGGCACTGCACAGACACAGGGTAGAAGTCACGTCGCGCAGGAGCGTGTGCTTGCATGAAGCACACACGCATGAAGCAGCTGGGTGGGTGAGCCATACTCCTGCCTGTGCGGTGCATCGGGGCTGGAAGAAAATCATTACTTGCTATTTTGGTTTGCTTGTTTCAGACTTTGCTCCAATTTCTGTAAAACAAATAAAATCACCTACCAAAAAAACAAAAACCCCACCAAGAAAACAACAAAAAAAAAACCCACACCAGCCAAAAAAACCCTCCTCTAACTGCAGTCCCCTGGGTCATCTCACCCAGCTTCAAATCTTCTGGTAAACAACATGCATAATGACAGCCACCAGGCTTCTCCAAGCATCTCCGCACATCTGTAATATGTAACGCAGCGCATGAAATCTATATCGCCGTATAATTAGGAGTGCTCAGAGCAGTGACTCAGACGTTCCAGTACGCTTTCTTCTTGTCGTCGGTGTGCAAAATGTAACTTTACTCATTTTTTCCAATGACTTTGGACTTTAAAAACAGTAATTAACAAAGTCAGCTTGTTATCAGCTCCTGTCAGTAACCCGTCCTCCCGCCAGTCCTCCACTGCGTTTTGGTCACAGGCAAAGCTTTGGCAGTCATTTCCCAAGGCTTGCTTTCATCCGGCAGATTGAGTCAGTGGAGCGAGAAAAGAGAGGTTCTAAACTTGCAAGCCCTTCCACACACCTTCGTTTTAAGCACTTGAATATTGAAGTAGCTCCAGACTGGGTCTTTATATAGTGTGGTAAATAGTAGGCAAAACACGAAATAGAACTTTAGAGGCATCATTTTCTCACTTCTGTTTCTAGTGGTGGCTAGGCAGGCATCGACAGAAGCAAAGTGAAAATACCGTCCTTGCTAACGATGCTTTTCCTACCATGGTTTTACAGTGGCTTTCATCTGCTCTGCTCACGAAGCGTTTTACCACCCATACATCCCCACATACCACTGCATCTGCAGCCAGATGAAGGGCGAATGGCAATGTGTTACTTACCACCGCTCATGGGCGTTCAGCCTGCGAAACGTTTCAAAGGGCGTTAGGGAGCCTGCGTTTCGTGGGGGGACGGGGGAAGCTGCTGTTTCCTCTAGCGCACTGGTGGTCCCCATATTTTCTTCCCTGGTGGGACAGGCTGGTTGCAAGACCCCAGCACAGGAGGTTGAAACACCAGCAACCCCTTGAAATCCGTGGGAAGACTTCAGTCCAGCCAGCCTGCAAGGGTGAGCCACCACTCCAAGTACTTGGACTGGCATGTGGCGGAGCAGGAAAAGGCTCCAGAGAAATACTTAAGTCCACAACATTTTACAACGAAAAATTAGAGTGGAAAGAACAACTTTTCCTGAATAATTCAGGTGATTCCTGGTAAGTAGATTGTGCTTGTCTACCGTTTGTTACAGTGAAGCTCCGATGCACGCAGAAAGATAACGGCACGGCCCGAGACCCACCTACAGCCAGAGGTTTCTCTGGGAGGGAAACAATGCACGTGGGAGCGAAGGAGCAAACAGGATCGGGCCCTTCAGCGGGGCTGGATGTATAGACCTTTTCATGCTATAGAAACGGAGGCATTGACACGTGAAGGCACAAACCCAACAAAGCGACAGCACAAAAGAAGCTAGGGGTGAGGTTCAGCTCACCCAGCTTCAGTTGCCTGAGAGTCAGGCACGCAAACTACATGGTTTATCTACATCGTCTCACCAGTGAGAGCCAGAGGACCTCCAAGAAGTCATTCTTTCCAGATAGGCTGTTAAAATGAATCACCTTCTGGAGGTGTTTACCTCCTTCATGGAGTACAAGAGGAGACTAAACAATTATCTCAGGGCTAGACACCCAAAGTTTAATTAAGAGAGAAGCAGCTCAGTGTGACTAGCCCAGTGCCGGGGTGGGAGGTGGCATCACAGGGTCTGTCTGCAACTGGGAGCTTTTTGCTGGCTCCCTGGGTGAAACTCAGCCAAATAAACCATCTCTGCCCACAGCAGCGGCTCTGGAGATTTCTTCTGAGCAGGTGTCCTCAAAACTGATCGCTGTTTCACCCCACCAGGCACCTTCCCTGTAGACAAATGTCTAAGGTTTGTTGGAAGATAAATGTATGGAAAGTCACTGATGGCAAGTCCCTGTAAAGCACCAAATGCTCACTTAAGTTAAATATCATGCAAACTGTGGCCAAACATATTTTAGAAAGGTCAGTAACAGTTACGGAGATTTAGCTGCTCAGATTAAGCAAGGCAGAGACAGGAGGACGCCCTGGAGAAATCTCTTCGGCTGCTATGGGGAAAAACTCGAAAGGATGCTGCATGGAGAGGAGCAGTCGGGCAGGATCCGGTCTGTAAAACACACAGCAGGAAGCACCTGCCGGGCAGCGCAGGAAGACCCTGGAATGGGTCAGGATAGCCCGAGCATCCATCCGTGAGCGCTGGTAGGGTGGCACACAGCATGGCCCTCATTTGCCCCGTATGAATGCCTACAGGCTCTTCCCTCTACCACACACAGGCACTCACAGCAGCCCCAGCCAGGAATCGGCATCCGAGCGCTGCAGATTTTGGCAAATCCCATTTTAGCTCAGCTGAGCGTCCCAAGGATAGACAGGTCATGAGATTGAGCGCTACAAAGTCCCTTTGTCCTCGGGCGCAGGGGGTAACAGCCCAAGCACGGATCAGCTGAGCTTGGTGGGGACCGACAAGCCCCTGCAAAGCCTCCCCTTCATTCCATCATTGGAGTAATTTTATACACGAGACCCCGCTCTAAAGCCCCCTCTATTTCCTCGTCTTATGAGGGTATCCCAAATCCCATCAGCTGGATCATTGCCGGATTAAACCCACCGATTCAACGTCAGAATGTGCCAGTTACTTAAAAGGCTGCGTGGAGGGTAAAGCAAGCTGCGGGCGCCAGAGCAGGGGAGGATGGGGGTCTGAGAGGTAAATCCCACATGCACACACATGTACACACGTGCACACACGTGCAGAGCCCTCTTAGCACACCAGAAAGGGTTTCCCCACCCCAGGCTGTTTGCAAGGGTGCACAGCAAGCAGCTCCACCCCTGCAGCTTGCCCGACCACGCAACTTCAGCCAGCTCACCTCCACCCCATAGGATGCAGGGGTGTTGCCACCCCGGCCACTAAACAGGCACTGTGTTAGCCATTTTAAATGGGGAGATCCTGCCACGGCTCTCGTCGAAGCAGGGGTCAGTCTTCACCCTTGCAGGCAGCATCCCAAGCAGACGACTGCCACAGCGCTGGCAACAACCACAGTGGAAAAGAGTTGTCAAACACCGCGCAGGAAGGCTTGTGCTTGACAAATATTTGTCGAGCTGATTGTTACCCGCCCGGCTCAGGCTCCTGAAAGCAGAGAACCTGTGGAGAAGAGTTTAAAACCCCTGTAATACAGCTGCCCTCTTTTCCTCCCCCCATCACTGCTGGAGAACTTCATCTCCTCACCCCAGCTGGGCTGCTCCCAGCATGGAGCACAGCTGGACTGGGCTGTTAAATGGTGGTGACCACTCCAGGGTTTTATTCCCAGGTGCTTTATATCAATCCTCACCTTTGCAGGCCAGAGCTAAAGACATTGGCTGATGCTGTAGTTGGCTGAGGTGCTGGTTGCTGCTCCAGCTCTGCAGCTTGCAGCAGAGCTGTAGGCTGTGTGTGTGGCTGCCAGCAGGTATGGCAGGGCATCATGCACACCAGCACGTGGCCATGAAGGTACCTGGAGCAGGGGGAGTGTTTGGGAGAGAGGTGCTTAGCGGCAGGACATGCTCTGGGACTGATGGAGCGGGGAATACCTGGGCTCCTGAGCTGGCTGAGGGCAGAATAAAGAAGGAAGTATTGAAAATAAAAGCAAAGCTGCTGTGACATTTTCATGCTTGGCTTCCGACATCCTCTCCCTCTCGTACAGTTGACTTCCTTGCTTATTTTTATCAGATGAAGCTGATGGTCGCTGCTACGGTAACCCTGTGTGGTTACGGCTCTGGCAGTGAAGAAGTGCTCAATGCATGTTTCCTTTGTGGCTTCCCTCCCCACTCCGTCTTCCCACCCCTCAGGGCTCTCAAAAGAGTGTGTTTGACTTTGTTTTGCCTTAGTTGTGAATGCTGCTTGTTGCAATGGGCAGGGGTTCACCCCTCCAGGCTCTGCTCACTTGGCCCACCGGCCACTGTTGTCACCCCTTCTTCTTGTCCTACCTCTACTGTCTTCAGTGGGCCTAAGTACAGGCCCTTGACGCCAAGTATGGGGCTGGGTTTTAACTCTTTTAACGTCAAAAAAGCACAAAACAACTCTCCCAGGGCTGAGAACTTGGGTTGGGAGAAAAAGCTCTTCATTGACAGGACGAAGTCTGATTTGAAAAAACAGCAACCAAAAAAAAATACTTCTCTTGCCTTGAGCACATTTTTTCCCCTTTTAGAGTCATTATGGGGAAGGTGGCACCAGAAGATAAAGGCTGGTGCTCTCTCCTACACCATGGAGACCAGTTCATCTCCTAGGGTTTCCCATTTCACCCAAGCAGCAATGACCCATGTCTCCTGGGGTGGTACCAGAGCCTCATCAGTGGATTTACCAGTGCTCCAGTCTCATCAAAGCCATTTCTGTTGATGGTGTTTTATTAGCAAGGATTATGGTTTGTTGTACTTGAAGAAATTTTCAGGCTCTCAAGCTCTTCCCCAGCTGGTGGGTCTCCAGTTCTGGTACCCAAACTGCACCAGGGTCTTACAAGCAGCTGCCCCAGGCCTTCAGCTCACACAGTGGCTGTCAGTGCAGCATGACAAAGCCGAGCCCCACTCGCCCCTTCCTCCAGATGAACTTCCACCAAGTAAACGTTAGGAGCTGTAGAGGGGGACGGGTGCCCTGGGGCATGTCCTGGCTACATGTCCAGCCCTTCAGGCATGAAACCATGGAGCACAAAGGACCTTCAGCAACACAGCCCCCCACTGTCGCACCTCACAACCCCACCATCCTCTCCTTTCTGCCCCTAGCTAGCAGCCACCCACGGTGCCCTTCCTCACTTGGCAGCAGCTCTCATTTTCTCCATCTCTGCTCATCAGTACATTCACATATGGCACTACCAGCAGTCCTAGGCATTTCCTGGGCGAAGGTGGTTTCTCTGAACTCAGTTCCCCCTTAGGTGTTGGGCCTGAAACCTCTTCCCTCCCCCTCCTAAAAACAACGCTTGCAAGCTTTCATTTTTGCTATAACCAGTTTGCGCTTGCTTCAGCAGAGCTGCTTTCCAGATGGGCTTGCACAGCCCTTTCTCAAGGTGGATAACAGTGGTAGCTGTAGAAAAGAGGCGGCTTTTTAACCAGAGTGGCTGAAAAGCTGATGTCGCTGTGCTGTCAGCACTGCTGGCCTCTGGCAGGCCCCAGGCAGAGATGAAGCTCGGGAGATGCCTTCAGAGGCAGTGCTTCTGCTGCTGGGAGCCCTGGCACGCTTCACCGCTGCACAAGCGTACCTGGGCACAGAAACCCTCAACAGGTCACAGCGGTACCCACTGGCCCTCACCCTTTAATTCCAGCTTTTCACCAGGAGACCCTGAAAAACAGCAGCGACAACCTCGCAGCAAGATGGGCAGATGTGTACCCACAACGTGGCTCCTGGAAGCACAGATCCATTTACACGCAGCACACATTTCTACCAACCACAGGGACACCGGACTGGAGCGTAATTAAACTTTGTGGTGCTTCTGTCAGGTCCAGGCCCAGCTCTTTGCTTTCTTTAAACTGTTCCTTTTCTGTCCAAACATAAAGAAAAAAAGGCATCATTTGAACCATGAAACGCTCAGAGCTTTTCTCCTCAAGCAAGGATTTAGGGATGGTAATTGCTCTTGTTCATATGGAGATGCTTGGTGCCCAGGATTGCTTTTGGAGAGCTCAGAGCACATGCATTACAGGCCATTGCTCCTGCATCCCTTGTTTTCTTTCAGGTGACTTCACTAGTTAGGGGACTTTGTTTTGGTTTTGATTGTGCTTCAAAGCATAACAAAGCAGATCAACACCACAGGGCTGAAACTCAGCTGCTGGGAACTTCCTGCAGGAGGTAAAATGGGAAAGACAAGGCCCAGTTTATCCTCACATGGCAGCTGGAAGGCCATGCCGATTCTCCTGTTGCTCTCATTGATGAGGAGGAGTGTGGTTACACCAGAGCAGGACTTTGATGCACACAAAGTGGACCTGTGTCCATGGCATGGCTGCTCCCCGTATGCAGTGTTGATGGTGAATTATCTTTGCACTCCCACACAGCAACAATTTTCCCTACCTGCACCCAAACCTAGGCAAAGCCAGGTGCCAAAATTTCATCCCTACAGTGTGTTTCAAGTGAGTGTGCTTTGTTGAAGCCGAACAGAAGTGGATACACACTGAAAACAACAAACCAAGTATTTGGTCGAGTGAACACAGGCTGACCTAAACAGGGCAGCAGCGCACAGCTTGTAGCATCATCAGTTGCAACTACAGGGCAAAGCTTCAAGGAGAACAAATGCCTGAATGAGATCCAGAAGAGGAAATATTGCTCCACATGCAAAGAAAGGTCCCTATGCCGCTCATCAAGTTCTTGGGATGACTCAGGGTCACCCATTCAGCAGCCAGCCCATTTTCATTTGGTCATAAAAGTTCCAGTTTGACCATAACAGCTGGAGCCAAGGACCAGGAAAGCGTCCCCTTCCCACCATCATTCTCCTGCCAGGACTGCTCCAGGCTGATACAAGGCAGAGCAAGCCCTGCTCAGAGGCCAGCCCTCCTGGTCTGGCCCCACAATAGCATGATGCATCAGGAAACAAAGCGAGTGGCTTCATTCCGACATGAGCCTGAAAAACCTGTTCATGTGAGGCACATGGAAGTAGCAGACAAGTTCAATTCATTTGCAGTTTCCCTACCCAGTGCTGTGTATTTTAATCAGAAACATTTTGGGGCAGGACTAAACATCTTCACTGATTTCAAACCAGCACTTCATATCTTGGAAACACTGCATCAGCTTCTACAAGGAAAGTAACTCCATGCCTAAGGAGGAGAAGAAATCAAGGCACCTTATAGCTAGAGGTTGATTGAAGAAAAGGAGAGGGAAGCTTCAACATTGCATTTATATTTCTATGGCTTAAAAAAATCCACAAGGGTTGAGCATGATACAATTAATCTTTGAACTGCAGGGCTCACGTTCAGCATGCCCTCAGTTCAAGCATTAAATCTGAGGGTCATTAGTTAGTGTATTTAAACCAGTCTCATGTAAACATAACACTCTAGCCTCAGCCCAGCTTGTTTGCATAGGTAAGATTACAGTCTGTTACTTGCCAAATCACAGGAACTTCTCTCCATGTATCTGAAAGATAGGGGTATTCCAGGGTATTTGCTTCTTATCACCTGCTTTTAGTGGAAAATTTAATCCCATTAAGCACACAATTTGAACTACTGAATCCTGGCGTGGTCAGATTTCTACACTCGGGACACTGCCTTGGTATCAAACAAGCTCAGAATTGCACTCAGAAATGCAGTTTCCTCCAGGTCTTCCTCCAACAGCACTGCGAGCTGTAGCACACAACCATCGGCATGTGGCAAGGCACAACTGACTACTCAAGAGTTGACCTCTAGACCCAGAACAGGCAAAGCAGGCAAGCCCAGATAGCTCGGCTGAGACTGTAGCAGCACACAGCATGGCAGGACTTATCTTCACACTTGTTGCTCAAGAACATGCACAGAGAACATGCACAGGTACTACATTAGTACTAAGAGCAGCTAAGAATAGCCTCCGCTCTCCATGACTTCAGATTTTTCAGGACCACGTAAGTTGGAGCACCACTTTGCTGCAGCCTTTCACACAGCAGTAAGCAACTGTAGGAAGATGGAAGGCAAAGATGCCACCCCTCACACTAAGTCTATTTAGGCTTATAGTCCCGTAGGGCATGTTCTGTGGTCAGCCACATGCATGAAACAAGTGTCTCCAGGTTTACAGAACAGCCTCACCTGGTAGACATAAGTCTCTTCAGATATTTGCATTAACCTTGCAAAGTCAGCACACACAAGGACTGGCCATTATCTGGGAGGCTGACCATCCCACCCTGCTTTGGCAATAAGAACAAAGCCAGTATGTTTGGAAAGCATTTTCAAACTTTATTTACAACTGTCACAGTGACAAAAATGTAGTTTGAAAAAAATGCTAGCTTCTCCCTGAGGCTCAAAAAAGAATTACAGAAATATAGAATGTATATCATACAACAGGAGGAGTTTTACTGGAGTGCTTTGTTCTTTAGATACGTTCAACAACGAATAGAAATATACACAATACTTCCAAAAAAAGGATGCAGACAGAAATATGCAAGTCTTTAGGGCAGACAGCAGGTCTGAAGTCCAAGGATTGCCATCTCATTACTGCCCACATGGTAGTATCTTTGATATACAGCTTTGACTTGGTGGTACAGACCAATAGAGAGTAACACTTAGAGATAAGAAGACTGGCTGGTATGCAGGTGTACAAGCTCATTCCAGTAAGACAGCAAGACTAGAACAAGTGTTACAGATACAACAGCTGAATCCATCACTAGAGAAAATGGTATCACCATATCATGACTGTTCGGTGATCAACTGTCCAACAAGATGAGCAGGGAGCATGTATAACCGGGTCTGCGTTGCTGGACCAGAGACCAGACGCAGTGTAGGAACACTGAATTTCTCCTGCTTTGTGCTAACTCATCTCCAAACTCCTATCTGCCTGAAACAGTTATGCAGAGCTGATAAATTATTGCCATTATGTTTAAACACAAGCAAGACAAGACTAAAACAGTATGTTAAAAGCAGTTCCCAACCCCCACCAGCGTTTAGCTACTCATGAGGTATTAAAAATACAAATACACACATGTCCAAATAGATTTTAAAAATGGAACCAGTTATAAGCAAAGGGGGGTGGCATTGGGATTATTATGAAAGTTTGGTTAAGGCCTTGACATTTCTTTTTCTCTTCCATGACCCCAGATTTGGTTTAGGTGGTAATTGTTCTCATCCTATCCCAAGACCAACTGGCTCCCAAGCTGGTCCCCGAAGCTGAGAGATCATCACTTTCCAGGAAAGCAGAGGGTTACCCTGTCTGGCAGCAGACTGGCCTCCTCCCCAAACAGAGACAGATGACTTCTCCCTTGGAGCAGGATATGGTGAAGAAGACACAACCACAGACTTCACAAGCCAGTCTGCACTTCATTAAACACCCATGAACATTTCACCCTTGCTACGAAGTAGAAACACATCTTGTCTCAGGACTCCTGGGCTAATCCTCTCTCAACAGACCCCTCCTGCAAACCCCCCCTCTCCCATGGGTGATCCACACTAGATCTGGTGTTTTATCTTTGGGTTACCTCCAGGTCTGGCAGTACTCCCCACCACACACAACCCTACCAGCCTGTCCTGCACTGCCAGGGCTCTGAGGAGACCCTGCAGTGCAAAGCTGGAGGAGATCCCCCACCCCAGCCCTCACAAGCCCATTATTAACCAGCAAGTTGGAGATATGAAACCCTACAGCCTCAAGGACACCAAGGTAAGGAGGCGTAATCCCTAACCTCTGGCTTTCAGCGCTGTACAAGACAAGACCAGCCACAGCAGCCTCAGCAAATAGGAGAGAAAAATCTGAGGTGTTCAAACCTACATGAGCTCTTGCTGCAGACAGAAGCATCTTTACATCCGATGCGCATTACCCCACGCTAACCACCTGCAAGATGAAGTAGGGCCTTGCAGTAGAGATGACAAGCAGCAGCCTAACATTATCCTGCAAATACAGCTGTTCAGCATTGAAGAGTCTAAAGGCAAACAGAGGGGGAAACAGCTTTGGGAAAAGTGGCTGGAAAACAGGCTCAACAGCGAGAGCAAGAAACCCAACTACTCCTATGGATGCTCACGTTACCCTAGGAGGTGCTGAACCAGGGAGAGCTTACAGGCCCCTCGTCAGTAGAGCATTTAGCCATGCTTTGCTACAGACACCCTTCCACCCCCCAACACACAAAATGGAAGCTGTAAGAAAGGCAAATCTGAGAGATGACTGCTCTGTTCTCACACTTTTAGCCAGAGGCAGCTCCCGGCTGAAAGCTCCTACCTCTGACTTTCCTCCCCCTCCCCAGGCTCCCCCCTCCAGCAGTCCTTCCATGGTCACCCTCTGCCATGTGCTTGGAATTTCACTGCTGCCTCCGCCTCGGAAAAATACAGATAGTGATCTCAAGAACAGCAAACATTTCTCTGCGTTACTTCCTTCCTTCCTCAGGAGGTCTGGTGACACCGAGGGCTTCAGTTCTCAATACAGAGAATACAAAAAAACTAAGATCTCGCAGGTGCAAAATTGAACTTGTCTTTTTTTTTTAAAAAGACTTTCAAAAGAAGTGTGACTCTTCCTTCAGAAGGGTGCAGTCCCTTGCCTTTCCTCAGATGCCATTTATTGCTCCTTGTTGTCATTCTTTGCATCTTCACAGTTTTCTTCCTCCTCTTCCTCCTCCTCCTGCACAAGGAACTCTTCAGGTGGCCATCTCAGCTCACCGCTCTCCACATCGCCCTCCGTCGGCTCCACCACAATTGAGGGCAGACGGTCCTTCAGCTTACAGTAACGGTCAAAGTCTGAGGGATCGGGGAAGATCTGAAAGAGCCAAGAAAGAGTCCGTGAGAGGGGCTGCATTCAAGCAGTCTTAGCCAAAACCCAACTCTCAAGACACATGGGTCTTCAGGGCAGACTAGTCTGGACACAGAGTAAACCACTGAGTGATGGGAAGACTCTTGAACTTGTAAATAAGCTTCTCTAATCTCTGAGTATTGGAAATAAGCGCTACCCAAGAGGCTTCCAAAGCACATGCTTGCTTGGATAGTGCTCAGCAAACGGGCATCTGCCCTTTTGGATATTTATCCAAACACCTCACACACACACCCCACCACTTTTGCATTAAGCTCAGTGAGCAAACTCACGAGCATATCTCAATCTGAGATCTCATTTCCTGCTGCTGGTCAAGCTACACAAGAGAACAGGCTTATGCTCCAGGCTCTGCTGCTGGAAGGGAGAGGAGGTACGTGGCAACTCGGTCCAGACCCCTGCAGCAATGGCCTGCATCTGGTATCGCTCTAGGGCCACAGCGCCACAAGAGAGTTCAACTGCATTTTAAAGATAGTTTCAGCAGCGTTCTGCATGCTGCAGCTACTATATATCAGCAGTGAAATTTATTTCAGAACACTTATTCTTATTTAAGAACACTCATTTTGTGGAAGGATTGAAGACTGGACCAAATTTCTTAGGGCAGGAGGTTCCTGTGGCATAGCCAGCAATTACATACCCTGGTGCAAAGGAATATGAGGACCCCCTTATTCCCAGCACAGAGCAGTACCTTGCCCCTTCCCTCCCACCCATAGCTTGCCATGTGGGTGCTCATGCATTGCAGCAGCACCAGGGCCCATACTTGCTGGCAGACCCACTGGGATGCACGCTCTGATCCCACTAGGAACCAAGGTAAGGACACAGGTGCAGGAAAAACTGCCAGTGCAGTATTAGCAGGAAGTTCACATGACTGAATCACAGTGTGAACAGAAGAGGTTGCTGTTATTTTATAGGGATGCCCTACTAGGGGAACAGCTTCAAACCCCAGCTCACGCAGAAGTGAGCTGATGGGTGACAAGAACCAGTCACCACATCAGATCCCCTGGTTGGTAACCAGAAGAGTAAACAATTGCCACCTGTTTCTTTTAAACAATTTTATCGGAGTGCTGATTTCACATTACAGTTGCATTTAAACACCCCAAAGAAGATAATCATAAAATGCGTTTTCCCCTCCAGGCTGTAAATGAGGTGAGGAGCCAAGTACAGTACTCTCTGAAGACCAGCTGCATTCAAGCAAGCAGTCAGAGCATCCTTGCAGGGAACAGCACTGCCAGCCTCAGAGAGGCACACTGCTCATGAGTGCCTCAGCTTGAGAGCAAGATTTGATCTGCTTTGATTTTTGTGGTTCCAGTTACAAAAGCAGGTTCCCCATCCGGGAGCATTAACCATGAAGCATCATTCTCCTCATGCCAATCATCTAGGTACCCACCACCTTGGGAAGCCCCGGCCCAAACCCCAAGCGAAATATCATCATACAGCCTAGCAATCATTAACCACACCACCACTTCCTTATCAATATTCAGTCTTCTACTGTCCAGCCAGATTTCTCCCTCACATCCAAAGCTTTGTGGCAACCAGGCTGCCAACCTGAGAAAGCCATGGATTTGCTACTTCATGCAAAGTCAGGCAAGAGGGCTGCTCAGGCAAGGAACTCAGCGTGAAGGTGGCACACAACAGGTGGGCTCTTTGCAGAGAGCTATCTGGGCCTGGGGACAGTAGTGCACAACTCCTGTGGCACCCACCATCCATATAGTTTTCAGGAGTGGGGCCTTTGAATGCAGCCATGTTAACACAGGCACTGCAGTATGAGCTACTTGCTATTAGTCACTGCCAGCACAAGCGAGACACTAACTGTTTCTTGGAGCTTTGTGGCTTCTGCTTCGCCAAACAAAGGCAGTTTCAGACACACAGTGCATTACTGGAAGTAGAGTCAGTAGCTCTTAAGCATCAACTTGTTATCTAAACTCAGGAAAGGAAAAAAATACCCTTGACATTACATGGTTTAGAACATTGCAATGGAAAAAAGTGTGGTTCAGGAGGTTACATAAGCTGATAATGTCATGAAAATAGCCTCCTGTGCAAGAAAAATAGCCGTATAATAATTAAACTAACCCTTGGCTGCTATCATTTTAAGCACATTAGGTCAAATTGGAGCAGTTTCTTTGAAAATAGTCTGCCAGATTTTTTTTCCAGAAATTAAGTAGTAGTCATTTCCTTACAAACAAAGATCCCCAAAATGTGGTGCGCAGCTTTTTTAATAAAAAAAACCTAGCACAATCTTATCTCAAACAGCTGCAGGACAGGCCGAACCCAAGAAGGTCAGGATTTTTTCCACTAAGTCATGCTTTTTAATCGTTGAGGCAGCATGAAGCAAGATGTTGCAACTGCACTTTCAAGGGGTGTGGACAGTCAATGGAAAAAATACACAAAGGCAGATTTCCTCACATGTGATGAGCAGGGCAACGCAGCAGGCCAAGCACAGGGACCCAAGGAAAAAAGGTTTCAGATTAAGACTCCATTTAGCACATCTCGGGATGCTGGGTGGAAAAGTTACCCCAACCCACCTCCCCACTCCAAAATAAGCTGCATTGCCAGACTCTTTATAAAAAAAGTGAACATTAGCTTTCTGCTGTCACACATGAGTAGTGCCATGCTGCATTTGTTGGTCCCATATGCCCCATATCTGGTCCCACTCCAGATTTAGACAATGGGAAGAAAAAACAACTCTAAAACTTGCAGCAAAGTCTCCACTGGGAATGTAGCAGCTCATCTCCGACATGCAAGCTCGGCACCCTTTCGCACAGCAGCCAGGACAGCTTGGCCAGCAAAACCTGCCTACAAGCCCTTCTGCTCACCTTACCCAGCTCAGGTGTGTGGGAGGAAGCCTTTGCATCTCCCCATCACCCAAAGATTACAGCAGCAACAGGTTAACTTCTCCCCCTCATTTGTCAGAGGGAGCCACCTCGCACACAGCTGAAGCGGATGCCTACTTCTGGCTGACCTGGTCACTCGATAGGGGACAAATGACAGCCACCAAGGCAACCTAAAAGCAAGTTTAGCAGCAATTCAAAGGTATCTTCCCTCCCCCTCCCTTGCATGACACAGCACGAGGGGCTGCCACTGCTTCTGCAGAGCCCCCCCACTTCCATAGCTGAGCCCCATCTCCTGGCCCACGGAGAGACACATCCAACTCCTTTAAAGCCCATAAAGGACACGCATACTGCTTTCTACACGACTCAACACAGCTTCCCGCTCGCAGCAAGACTACTTTTCACAGGCCTGTCCAGATTATGTTTTGGGAACTGCTTTCCTCATGGATTGATCCGGATCACGTACAAATTGACCGAACTCTTGCCTTGCAGCTGGAAAGGGCAGTGAAAAGCAGAACTTGAAATAAAAGCTTGAAGTGATTTTAGAAAGATCATGTTTGCCTCTGTTTCGGATGATCTAGCTCTACTATCCTTGAATGAAGTCTTGGCAGCAAGAATGGAAAGTTTTCATTGCCCTGGGGAGGCTCATACCCTCTCTCAGCATTCACAGGGATGGAGAAACACCAAAAGCAGGAGAGATGTCAGACAATTAAGAGGATTAGCTCAGAGCTACCATAATCCAAGTGACACTTGCAAATTCAAAACAACTTCCACATGTGTACTCCATACCAACAGCCATAGTTAAAATGCTCGTCTCCCCTCTCAGGGGGCTGAAAACTATTTCAATTATATTACAGAGAGACTAAGGTAATGAGATCCTTCCAAATTAAGTTACTGTTTTGGGGGGGGAGGCTTTGCTTCACTGTGGTAATGCTATACAAGACTAAGTCCGCACCAAGAAGCATACACTTCAGGTATAAGATACACCCCTGATGTACACATACCACTCATCCTCCCAGTACTAAAAAGTGAAGTTTTGTGCCTCTTCAGCAGTATCAAGTCAACATCCCAAATCAGCATTTAAGTTCTTCAAATAAAACTTCACTGCCATGAAGAAGCATGGCTAACTCATTTCAGGAAATATTTAAATTGTCTCTCAGCATCTTCTTTGGAGGAATTTTCCAGCTATAAGCTGCAGTGCTAATACATACATTTACTCACAAGTAGTCATGACTCGAAACCAGGCTCCATCTAGTAAGCACACAGCAGCCTGTGACTCAGGTTTATGAACTATGACAACTCTCCAGTCACGGACAGATTGCCCTATCTTGGGGGACAGTGGCTGGGAAATTTCATACATCATAACAATTTTCCATCAGAGTAACAAGGGAGGAAAAAAACATGCACTGCAATGTTCTGATTAGCTGCTGTCTTCAGTCTGCATTTCAGTGGAACACTTTTTTTGCATAGCATAGCTGCTAACATGATTAGTTTGGGCACTGTTTATCCCACATCCTGCTTCTGTCTTCATTTAAGGTCCCAGACCCTGGAATACACATTGACGCAGCCTACTAATCTTGTCTAGTAACCACACATCAGATGTGCTATGTGAACAAGTCATCCTGAACTCGCTTGCTATCACCACCTTTTTGCAGCCCAGTCTTAAGACCTTCCCCAGTAGCAAGCGCCAGCCCTAATTCAGGACCTTCCCTGCACAAATCAAGGCTTCACAGATGTGAAGCACCTCACAAACAAAAAAATCACAGAGGAAGCTCAGCTTCCTCCCTTTGCCATCAGCCCCATGGTCAGTAATGTGTTGGTCCCCCAGATTAGATGGGGAGATGCTGCCCAAACCTGCCAGCACTGAGCATCACAGGTCCCTGAGAGAGTCAGTGCTTCACTGGTGCTGGTGAAGCCGCCCTGCATTCACCAAAAATTCTTTCCCCACCAAGACGACAACCCAAATCTTTCACCACAGACACTGGATGGAGCGTTAAGCCTATTTACCTAGATTCAGTCAGTCTGACGCGATTCACAGCTAGCTGTGGCTGTGATTAACCTAGACAGACCCCAGCATGATGCGATCATGACATAAAGAGCTCAGGCTCCCCATGACAACCAAACCCCAGCTGATGGCATGAGGCAAGCTCAGCCTCCACATGCCAATCTCCTCAGAGGGAGCCTGAGGTCCCACAGGACCAGCGAGCTGGCCAGACAGCCTGTCTGCAGCCAAGCAGCATGCTCAACCCAGGACACGGCGTTTGCTCAAAATAAACACTTTGGGCATCAAAGTGTTCTCGGTTGCGCTCAGACCCCGCTCCGCTTCCAAGAAGCAAGGCAAGATTCGGGTTGAGGCACTGATTTGACAACAGCTCTGTGAACTGATTGATCCAGCCATGGTTCCAGTAGCATCGTTCATGCTGCTGTGAGATGGCATCAGAGGACAAGCTGGCAGAGCACTGATGAGGCTTTTCGGAGAAGGGATGTATCTAGGGGCTGGAAAATAGCAAACAGTACATTAGCTCCAACTGGCAGTGAAAAAAGCCTGTCTCACCGGAGACTGGCAGGCAGGAAGCGCATGAAGCCCTCCGTAGGCGCATCTGTTTGTAGCAGGGGCATCTTGAGCCATCAGCTGCATTTCAACGAGTTTTTTGTTTAGTAAGTCCCATGGGAATTATGGGACATCTATTAAAGATCCAGAAATAGCTCTTCACTGCAGGCACAAGACCCAGCATGACATCATCTCTTCAGCTGCATCTTCTGTTTTGTCTGTGCCGCCCTGCTTAGGCTCATGCCCCGATTTCACCATTCACTTCTGCTCAGGCCCTTTAAATCTGTTGGCTGAACCATCTTTGGGGGGCTCAGAGAGCAGCTTTACATCGCAAACACAGTAATAAAACTGCTTTACATAGAAAGGTTTTGAAATAAGCACACTAGCTTACAAGCATTTTGCCTGTTAACTGGAAAAAAAAGGCATTTCTATGCTGAGAGAGCACATTTTACAAGTGAAACTGTACAAATTACTAAGCCTACACAGGCAACTCAGTTACCACTGAGACAACTGCTACAGTCTGAGTTTTCACATTATTGCTTAAAGAGTACCGATGGCCAGCCCACCCAAAAGCCAGGAAGCTTCAGCAAGGGGTGCACACCTTCAGCTGGTGTCTAGACAGACAGACACTCCAGGGCACAAGTGGAGGCAACAAGGGGGTGGAGGAGGCTGAAGGAAAACCTTAACAAGCCAAGTTCCCTCCATAACCAGCAAGACAAACAGGAGCCCTGAAGTTCAGTGAACTCCATGGGCCGGAGGAATCAGATTGCTGAAGTTCACACTCTGTAGGAGTTTGTTTCCTCAGTTTACTTCAAGGCAAGAAATACTTTGAAACAGTGTTGTTGGTTGAACAAGCCTGTCTGCAGCCGATACTGGTGTGCTTTACAGTTCCAGCAAAGCTGCCATACCACCTCCTCTGGTCCAGACAGTTTCATATCCCCATGTGGTGGTAGAAGCAGCCCCGAGGCTCACAGCTGGGATTCTACGGACCAACTCCCAGGCAGTCCCTGCTCTACACAGCCCAAAGGGGGACATTTTGAACCTCATTTTGAGGTCATCTCTGCAGTAAAATAAATACAAGCTCTACTACTAGAACAAGAGAAACTTTTGAAACTAAAAGCTTGCCTCTCCCGGTTCTGGCTCCACTTTTTTTGCCTCTCATAGCCAGCCAAGGGCTGTTACACTCACATCATGAGTGCCTGACTCCACAGATGAGCGAGTGGAGGAAGATGTTGCAGCTTAGAACAACAAGCCTCAGTGTAGGAGCAGTCATGCTCCATTAGCCCTGTCTGGTTTTAAGTTATTGCACTACAGCCCTCGGACTAGCATACAATTTTCCATGTACCAAACTCTCTCCATCAGCAAGATGAAGCACAAAGTGCCAAAGTCTGAGGTAGAACAAAGAGCTCATGGTGTGATTTGCATCACATTTGTCCTTGCTGTTCTAACTTGAATTTTCTAACCCTTTAAGGATGCTTTCAACTTACCTCGATGTATACTGTGACATTCTCAACCCTGCAGCCAGAGGAGAAGGGCTGGAACGAGCTCCCCAATCCTCTTTACACTAACCTGATTTAGAGCCAGACCTCATACACAGCCCACACACCGCTAGTGCCCCATCAGGATCTTCCATTTCAACACCTCAGCCCTTTTCCGCCATCAGTTTGGCTTATATCAAGTACTGGCAGGCAGCTCCCAGCTCTTGCAGGCATTTGAATAAAAGAAGTCATCTATGACTAGACCACTACAGAGGAGAAATCCAGGATGCATAAACCCTGCATAGATATGAGTTGTCAGCATTTATGACTCACACACCTTCAGGTTCAGATGATCCACTCAGAACTGAACAGGCCTGTTCCCCAGTTGGCCCAAGCAGACTTATCAAGGTCATTAGCACCTGGGGAAAAAACCTCACCGAAACAATCATTAGAACAAGCAGGGCACCTAGATTCTGCCTCTCACTGGAAAATTTGGATAGGTAGATAGAGGCATTTGACCTGACTGAGTTAAGCCCCTCCATCTGGTGACCCATAAAGACAACTGAGCATCCCATGCAGGCTGGTTTGATTGCTTCAGGTTTATAACCCTTCTCATTGCTGTACACTACCTCTTTAGGAAAGAGAGGCCATATGCTTTCCACTAACTGAAGCACTGCTATTTCCACACACAGGCAGTAAACCAAACAACTTGGACTATCCAGATCCAGAATTCTGACCAAAAAAAAAGCAATGCATCCCCTTTTCCTCCTGCAGCTTTGGCTTCTGCTGGAGGTCTCAGCCATGGCCCAAAGTTCAGTTGATTTCATGCTTCAGTGCACTGTTACTGTCCTGTGGCTCATTTTTCAGACGTAAATGTGCAAGCACACAACAGCCCACCTCATTTGAATGCACACTTAGAGCAACTGCCTCTGTGCAGGTTGTGTAACATCTGCAAGGGAAGAGCCCTGCATCCAGATCTGTTGGTAAGAGTCACCCAATGCACAGACCAGGTGCGAGTCATCTGCATGCACTCAGCACCTGTGTTAAATCTCATCAACAAGTCTCCTGGAGGAGTAGGAAAACATGGTTCTAGTAGGCTAAGATCCACAACTCACCCTTTGATTAGCTACCAGCTAGGGAGCAAAAGTGATATGAAGACTAAAGCTCAAGCTAGTTTTTAAGACCACCTCTTCATCCTAGTCATTGATCTAGAGGTTAATAGCTAATCACATTGTTCAGAACTTTCAGAATGAATGCAGCTCATGCCTTCAGGTAACTATCTCCAGTGACATTTCAAGGCTTGTTTCAGTTGTCTCTGGCCTCACTGTATCTTATAGAAGATGTTAACCTTCTCCAATGAGCCCATCAGTCATGAAAACTAATAAATACATCAAAAAAAATTTAAGTGCCATATAAACAGCTCCCTCCTGCTCTAGGCAGATCATTTGTATGCTGTGTTACAAAGATCTCAAGAGTCCTCCCAGTCCAGTGAATGAGGTGAAACCTTCTTTAACTGACCTCCCACAAATGCTGAATGAGTGAGGGCTCAATCGCTTCAGAAACCACCAAGTCCTTTGCCAATCTGGCCAATACCAAGTGATATTTTAGACAACCGGCTACTGCCAAGCAAGCATTCCAGTCTGTTGACTAGTTCTCACTACAGCAAGACCTGCTATTAGGTCAGGCTATGGAAAGGTACAGTAGACCAAGTTTGCCGTCCAGCCCAGGCAATTCCACAGGGGATTACTGCCTAAGCAGCCAACAAAGCACTCACCTGATATGACAGGCCATCCTTGCGGGGGCTTAGCCCAATCTCATCCATAGCTGGGGTGTTCATCATCACTTCAGTCATTTCAGCTGATCTCAGATAATCAGGGCTAGAAACAAAGGACAGCATTCAAATCATCTGAGGGGCTCCAGAAGGGCTGAGCAAGTAGCATCGGGAAAGCAAAAGCGGGCAGAGGCGGCTGTCGGCAGTCTATTCCTGGTCCCTTCCTTCCTGCCCCCCCTCGGAAGGGGGTGGAAAGAGCTAGCGGAGAGCGGCGCTACATCCCCTGCCCCTGGGAGCAGCTCCCTGACTTTCTCCCCAGGAGCACAGCCCACGAACACCTCGGGAGGCTTTAACAGCAGCCGTTCACTTTTAACTCCACTTCCTCCAGCTCTGCCCCCTAAGGGGGAAAGTAAAAAAACACAGTAAATAAGTGCAAACGCTGGGGTGGTGTTTTGTTTTTTCCCCTTTTTTTAAGCTGGTGTGGTTTAGGTCCTGCTGACTTATTTTACAACCTCAGCGACTTCCACACCAGCGGAGCCAATTCCAGCCCTGCTTTTTACAGCCTTTAATGGCATTTCCAGCCGGAGAAAGCGAAGCGAATTCCCACAGTCCGCAGTGCCTTTATTGCGGATCACCCCGCTATTGCGCGATCAACCCCGCCGCTACCAGCCTCTTTCTCCCCCGCTATCGGGAAATCACGTCCCGGGACTTCACGCCGCCCCGCTGCGCCGCCTCCCCCCGGAGCGCACGGCGGGGAAGGGGGTGGCTGAAGCCTCTCCCCCCACGCCGGCTCCGCTTCAAACCCTCACAGCCCACAGCAGCGGGGTAGAGCCTCCTCCCGCCCCTTGTCCTTCCCCCACGCGGGAAGCGCCCACTCACCAAGGCAGGGGACACAGCACAGACATGAAGTCCCGGCGGAGGCTGCCCCGCGCCCTCGGGGGGGTGGCGGGAGGGGCACCCAGGCACTGCCCCGCGAACGGAGGGGCTGAGCGGCACCGGCGGACGCTGCGGGGCGGGAAGGGATCGCTGCTCTGCCCGACACTGCCCCACACCGACCCCGCCGGTACCACAATCGCCGCCGCCTCNNNGGGACGCACCGAGCACCACCCCGGGCACCATCATCACCCCGGCCCGGGCTGGGTTTTCGTCCGCGGGAGGCGAAACCCCCTTCGTGGGGGTGATGGTGGGGGGAGGCCCGGGGCAGGCTGGAGGATAAGTCGGAGCGGGAGCCGGCCCCGCTGCTGCCGCCGCTCGGGGGAGGACTCCGGCACACTGTCACGGCCCGGGAAAGTGGCGGCGGCCGCCCAGCCCTGCCCTTCTGAGCACCTTCTGTGTGCAGCACCTCCAGCTGGAGTAAAAGCTGAGTGAGAAGCTTCACGAGGCAGGGCTATATTTAGCAAAACAGTGTGAATCAATAACGGGAAGGCGCGGGAGGAGAAGGAGGCGAATGCATTTGCTGATGATGCTCAGGCAGCCTCCTAGGAAGTGCTCCTAAGGGCAGCCACCCAGGGCAGGTGCCCGCTGCGCACTGCTCTTGGCGAGGGGATGGGCCAGGCCCACCAAGGCTGCTGAGAGATGCCCAGTGGGTTTGGGGACTGCTCTCCCCTCTCTTTTCTCACCTGGCGAGCGGTATCTTGCCGTACGCTGGCAGATGAAGTTTAGCACAGGGACTGGGTTTGTTCCACCTGTGGCTGCTTGGACTTTGGCAGCAAAGTGGATGACCAAGCGTACAACTACAAACGTTTCTTGCAGTTACCGTGCCTCACCTGCTGCAGCACTTCATGTATACGTCTGTGCACAGGCATATATACACTATTTGCCCCAGTGTTTAGGCGCTAACAAGTGCGAGTTCAGTGTTTCTGAAAGGAAGCTTCACCCTCAGCTCCGCTCAGGCAACCCCCAGACAGTATAGAAATGTGTACATACATACGTGCATGTGTTTCCTCAGACCGGATAGTTTAATCTTCTTAGATTCATATTATATAATGGGAGCGTATGTGGGTGTTTTACATCAGGCTTCTGCAAGCTGCTGCTTTGTGCCAGATTAAAATGAATCACAAGGAGCTGATCTAGACCCTGCAGACGTGTGGAAATTCAGATGGGAGCGGGTGAATGCGCTGAGAAGGGCTACCAGTAACCTTACCAGTAACCTCCAGCCTTCATGGGAGGGCGGCAGCGGGGCAGACTCGATGTGCACAGCCCCCTGCCCCCACCCAAACCTCCTGGCAAAGAAGTTTGGAGCTGGAGAGAAGAGTAAGAAGACAACCAAGTCTCCAAAGTGCTGGGGAAACAGCTCCCCTGCAGTTCGCTGGCCTGGCTGCCCGGACCCTGCTCTCCCTGCTGCGTACCCCGGGACACAAGCGCTTGTCCTTACTGTCTTTGCTAATTTCTGCCCTAAAAGAAGACAAAGGCTTGACTTTTAAAAGACTTTTTTGAAGCTGAACGGCCTAAGTCGATGCCTGATGGTACATGCAGGGGCTGGGAAACCACTCTGGGAGAAGGAGAGAGGCACAGTGCTGCTTCAGGCGGTGTCGATCCATATGATGAGGTCTCTTCAAATCAACTTTACAGCCTGCTCCGGGTGCTCTCATCTCCCACTGTGTCCAGCTGAAACATGGAACATGAGACAGGGCCATAGCTCAATTCCCTGGGATGTTTCACCAGAAACAAGCCTGCCTGTCTCCCCCAGACATACACATATTTGCTATGGATTTCCTGGTCTTGTTCATAGAAAATAAAAGCTGACAAAAAACCCACATGCTCCCCTGAGTCACTCTTGCACCAGGCACACCAAGTTGTCTCTCTAAATGTCCTCCTACACATGGCAGGGCTTGAGGTCCAAGGTCTTCCCCTCCTTGGAAAGGACGTTCCTTTAAATATCTAATTCTTGTTACACCCAAGCCCCCAAAGGAGATCTAAGGACAGGACTGGGGCTCTCCCTCTCCTCCATCCACCTTCCAGGGCTCCCGCAGCCACCGCTGAGAAAAAGCAGCTCAGATCAAATTTTCATCCATGTCCTCTGGACGCCTGTTTTGCCATTCCAGCTGGCACAGGCAGATAGTTTCATGGTTCCACCTAGATAACGGGCTTTTGAGGGGAGCAAAAAAAAAGGACCTAACAAAAATCCCCAGGCGCCTACGTGCTGAGGGCGTGGATTACTTCCCAGCGGCTTGGTGAGAACATCAGCCCCAGCCCTGGCCAATTCCCATCGAGAGGCCTGGGGATCGGTGCTTTTATTGCTCGCTTTGGCTCTAAGCCACCGTGAGATTTATTCATGTGATTAACCATAACCGTGTTAATTAAGTCCTTTTGAAAGAAAAGGCACACCTCCCGTGATTTCCATCAACCGCGCTTGGGTGCTTTGCTGGATAAGGTGTGGCTTAAACCCCCCCCAGAAGTGTGATGTTTCTTGGGTGAGGTGTGTACCACAACACGGCACCTTTGGCCCTTCCCTTGGGGGAAGTCTTTGTGAAAGTATTGAGGCATCCCAGGGATGGGAGATGTTTTATAAGCCTGGGGAGGTGTTCTCCATGCAGGGGAGTTGTCCTGTAATAGCCATGCCTCCTCCTCCTTTGTTTGCCCCAGCCAGGTATGAAAAGCTGGGGCTACAGAGGCAGAGCTGTTGTACCCTCATCTGCAGCTCCTACCTTAATAAGAACAAGCTTTCTCTTGTAGATAAGCCTTCATAGCAATGTCTGGGCTGAAAGTGAGGGAGCCCATTAACCCTTGAGCTGCTGAGCCACTTCCTTAGAAATCCACATGTCCAAGCAATCAGTTTTCCTTATGTCCCAGATGCTAAAAGGCCAAATTCTCACTCCTCTCAGGGGGCAAAGCAAAAGGAGTTTCCTGCCACCTGTGGCTCCATAGCCATGAAGGAGAACATGGGAGGACAGAATAAAATGGGATCAGATCAAAGTCTTTAAATGCAAAGTATTTAATTGCAAATGAGAACTGGGCTCTTGTCTGCTCCAGTGACGGGAGCAAGATGCGAGCCCCTCAAAGTGCCATTTTTTTGCCTTTTGTTTTCAGCCAGTTTTAGTAAACGGAGCCCAGCCTGCCCTGATTTCCACTTCTTTCCTCACCTCACACGCTCGCCAGACCCCTGTTTCACTGCTGCGTGGCTTTGCATTAAACGCTTGGGACTATCTGGTCACCTGGGGGTAGAAGCAGCAGCAGCCCTTGGACTCTCAGCTGGGGTAAACTGATTTCCAGGGCACTGAGCTGATTGCAACCAGATGAGCTCTCCATGCTTTTGTTTTGTTTTATCTTTCTTCAGTTACTTTTATAAATCTCTGTAACATTTGGGGGTTTGGGACAGTATAAACAAATGGAAAACAAACAAAGGCTAGCAGCCATTCACTCCTACGTTCCGCATCAGCAGCAATCTAGCAGGAGCAGCAGGCCAGTGAAGAACAGACCATCGTTATCCCCACAGAAGGCGCTTGTGCGTAACCACAGCCAAGGAGAAATAAAACAACTGGGGGGGGTCATTTCCCCAGGTTTTCCCCCTAACCTGCTTGCAATGTAAGAGTTTTCATCACGCTTACCTTCAACCATTCGAATATAACCATACTACCTGTCCAGATTTGGATGCATCAAGGGCCACAGGGGCTAATGGCACGATAGCCATGGGGCTGAGCATCCCCACAGCAGCACTGGCGTCCCAGACCCTCCGCAGCCTCACACACTGCCGTCTCCCTTTGGCCAAAGGGGTAAGAAAGGCTTCATCAGGCGACGTGACCGGCACAGGGTCACCCCCAGGGTCACCTCCATTTGGGAGTGGAGCTTGCCGGCTCCTGTCTCCCAGCCAGCGTCGCGAATCCTACAGGGAAAGTTTCCTAGTGAAAAAATAAACTCTTCCCACTCAGAATTTAAAAACAAAACCATGGAAACATTTCTCTCTATCCTAATGTTTTGCAAAAAGTTATTTTAACAAATTTAAATTTGGGGCTCGATTTGACCGGCCGGTGCCCTTTGAAATAGTTGAATCCAGGCCATGGCCACAACCGTGTTGGAGCCAGACCTCAAGCTCCGGCTCGCCTGACACCCCCGCCAGCACCCGGGACATTAAAACCCCTCTCCTCAGGCGAGAGGGCCATGGTGGTCAGCCTCTCCCCGATTCCTGGTACCTGCACACACGGGAGCTGCCGTGCAGCATGCAGGAGCTTGCTTTGCTCCCCCTCCATGTTTCATGGCCCCCTATAAATAGTTTGCATGCCCGGGGATGCTACGGACAGGTTGAAACTGCTGCCAGCCACAACCTGCCACCTCAATAGCATCAACAGAGGCTGTCCCATATGCCTCTGCC
The DNA here is from genome assembly GCA_013396915.1 of Stercorarius parasiticus. Classification (NCBI taxonomy): domain Eukaryota; kingdom Metazoa; phylum Chordata; class Aves; order Charadriiformes; family Stercorariidae; genus Stercorarius; species Stercorarius parasiticus. The sequence continues at coordinate 267,265 of VWZL01004596.1, forward strand.
CAGCAAAAGCTTCTTAAGGAGCAGTGACTACCGCTCAAACAAACTCCCGGTTGTCCCTGCATGGCCCTACCTGCGCCTGACCCGGCACGAACCCTCTCCTCTCCGTGCTTGTAGTGCACGGTCTATTTATTTCCACGGAAAAAAAAAAAAAAAATAGGCTCTCACGGTGTCATTCTTTCCAGCCGCTTTCCACATAGCATCGCATTTCGCGGTGACTTCGAGATGGTGCCTGAGAATAAAAAAGCCACTCGACACGTGGCTGTCCTGCCCCGCACGCCTGGTTGCGAGGCGGGTTGGGGGAGCAGAGAGGAAAAATGGGGTTTGTGCCCCGTGTCAAGGAGCAAGGAGGATGGACACAGCCGGCAGAGTGCAGCGCGTTGATTTTATGGACTTGTATAGGCCTGATAAAGGGGATGGGAATTGGATCTGCTTTTGCAATGTTGCCTCTGGTTTTATTTTACACTGGCCCCCAGGAAGGAAAGGGCCATGGTGGGAGCTGAGCCCGCAGCCCTCTGGCGAGGCTGGCCTAGGGGGGAGGGGGCTCAGCAGGTTTCCATCCAGCTCTGCGGGCCCAATTCTGCAAAGCCCTTAAGCTTGTCCTGATAATTAAGTTTGTGCTTAAGGGCTTTACTGAACTGGGGCCTTTGCTGGCATGGCGGCAGCTGCTGTGGATAACCAGGAGGAGAGCGGAGGGGGCGGTGATAGAGGGGAGGAAAGGACAGAAGACATGATCACATCTCTGGTTTGAGAAACCTAAAATATGACGACTTTGTTTTCTCCATGGCCTTCCTCGCTTTTCTCCTCTGTTGCTAAAGATAGCACAGCTCGTTGGCCCCATGTCCATCCTGGCCAGTGTTTCACCCAGCACCTGGTCCTGGCCGTGTCCTCACGTAACCGTCAGGCTTCCCGGGCACTTCTGTCCCTCGGGGATGGTCTCCATGATGGGGACAAGGGGAAGGCAGTGCCTGCAAAGGTCTTCCCTGACTTTCCATGCAGATGCAGCATAAAAAGCATGGAGGATGGGGATAGGGGTAGAGCAAGGGAATATAATAGCAGTCCATGCCTTTGCTTTCTATGCTGTTAAAAACTAGCAATTGGTTGGGGTTTGTTTTTTCTTGGAGTCAACAGCCAAGAGGCTGAAACAGCATCATCCTTACTCTTCCCTGGCCCTCTCCCTTGCCCACCGCTCCCACCAGAAGGGCAGAGTCTCACAGCCATTTTGCAATAAGGTCAAGTCCACTGAGCAGCAGAGAATCAGGCTCAAAACCCCGGCATGGTTTGATGATGGGGACTTCCCATGGCTTAGATGTCCCACTAGCACCTCCTTCAGGTTCCTGCAAAAGGAGGTGTCATCTCCATCCTTCTGCTGAACCCTGACAGCACTTGCAGTAGATCTGCTCCAAAACAGCATGGACGAAGCAGTGGAGCCCCACGTTCAAGGGAAAAGAAAGAGTTCCTCACAGGTCTGCCCTGGAGATGCACCAAGAACCCAGAGTCCACAAGGAAGCCAGCAGGAGATGTGAGCTCTCAGCGCAGCTCCGGATCATGCCAATAAGAAAGGACACATGAAGAACAAAGAGTGTCTGGGTTAATATTTATATTCTGTCAGGGGAAGTGAAATGCATTTTGGCTAGAATCAGTCTATGGAAAATATTTTCATTTAAAAAATTGAATCCTTTACTGAATCACTGCACTTCACCTTTTCATTGTGCTAGGGTTTTATTTATTAGCAGTCAGTTGGGGTTTTTTAAGAGGGTGTCCCGCTGGTATTTATTTCCCTTTTTTAATCTGTTGGTCAGATGAGTAGTTCCCTGAGAAGAGCTGGCCCTAGAGGCAACACCAGCCCTTCCGACTTTCTCGCAGGTCACTTGCCAGCACCAGGGAGACAGCGGGGGCCTGAGAAACGCAGAGGTGAGTCCCCTGCCCAAGAGGGAGAGAGGCAATGTGTAAACCCAACTGTCAGGAAGGCACCAAAACACAGGAGCTGACCGGGGGAATTTATTACTTCTGTAGGATCTCGTCTCTTCTTTGGCTCTGCTGCTGTAATTAAAGCAATGCGGCTCTCCGCTGTGCCTGCTGCTATAATAGCACAAAGCAGCTTTTACACCAGTAATACTATTTTTGCACAGAAAGAGGACTAACATTATCAATGTCAGGCACATCTGTCCCGATATAACCGAGCCAATGCTCTGGCTTTGGCTGCTGTAAGTGCAGGTAAACCATCGCATCCCCACCACAAAGCATGGGAGAGGCTGAACGGGTGGGTGCAAGGCAGCCCCCATGAGTTTCCCCAGCAGGGTTGGCTTCGTTAAGAAGAGTTGAAAGGACTGGGGAGAGAAAATCAGTACTGAAAGTTTCATGAAGTTAGGAGGATAGGTGCTCACCCAGCACTCAGCCCCAAACTCCACTGGTTGTTGGATAAAAATGTTTTAAAGGCAGACTAGGAGGAGCTACGGCCACAGCGCAGGTGAAGGGCAGAGGACACCTGGACCGGGGGATGCTGGGAGGTCTGACTCCTCACATCCATCCAGCTCCTCCAGGGTCATGGTCATCCAAGCTTTGGGAGCGGATCCAGGCACTCAGGATAGAAGGCCTCCAACCTCAGTCTTGGCGGTGATCGTCTCCCCGCTCTCTCCCGTACGTGCACGTGTGTGCAAGAGCCAGCGGGTCCCATATGGTCATGAGCCTGTCCCACCCTGGTCTTGATGAAAGGTTCTCTGGAGACATTCAAAACCCGCCTGGATGCGTTCCTGTGCAACCTGCTCTAAGGTGACCCTGCTCTGGCAGGGGGGTTGGACTAGATGATCTCCAGAGGTCCCTTCCAACCCTATGCTTCTATGATTCTATGATTCTTATTGGTGCCTATTAAATCAAACCATGATACTCAGCCCCAACTTTAACTCTGACCTAAAAAGACCTATATCTGTCAAGGAGCAAGAAGTAATCCCATAAAATCCTCAGCTTCCTACTTAAGAGGAGAGGCTAGTTATCCTTTTGCCTTCTGCCCCGAGAGCTTGCTAAGACAGGGATCGATGCAATAATTGCTTCTTTGGGGACTCGAGGAATGAATAGCTAAAGTCGCTCAGCTCTGCAGTCCTGCGCCTACTCAGTGGCAGCTCTTCCCTCCCTTTCCAAAGGCAGCAGCCTGGCCCCAACAGGGACCAGGCTTCCTGCTCCTGGTGAGGCATCTCGCCCCCTGCTTCATGACCCACCGCCCAGAATAACGATGTAGCAGGATCGTTCCTCCCTCCCCTTGCCCACCGCTACTCCCGCTGTTCCCAAAGCAGCAGGGAAAGGACCCCAACCCCAGCTCCCCACATCCCATACGGTCACAGGCGTGGGGGTGGGACACAGTCTTCACCGTGTAACCCCTTCTTCCAGCAAGGCCCCCAGCGAGGGTCCCTGGGTTAGTTTTGCACAGCTCTGGGTACTTCCCATGGCAGGAAGGGGCCCGATGGCTGCCATCCTCTGGCAGCTGCATCGTCCTATCAGCCCGCAGGAGAAGGGACGGGCTTTATCCTAAACCTGTCACTACTGTTGAAAATTTGTAATCAGCCAGATCAGTCACACCACACCAGAAGAGTCAAATTCTCTGCTCACCTACCTCACCTACAATTGCACCAGGGGAAATCCCACCTCCTTTGCCCTGCTGCAGGTACCGCTCACAGCGGCTGCGGGCACCCAAGGCACACAGTGGCCCCCCTCCCACCCAGTGCCCATCGGTGGGGGCAGCCCCCCTACCTGCCCACGGAACCTGGGCACTGAAACTCCCGCAGAAAGCGTGTTAGTGGAAAATTGCCTCCAGGTCTGTACCAGCGGCACAAGCTGATGCTCGCCCAGGTCCAGTCACTCCGGACTGGTGTCAGGCACGCTAAAGCTGCATCCGCAGCCCTGGCAAGCAGGGAAAGCTGCTGGCTGCCGAGGTCTGGATCCACGGCTCTCCTCCTCCTCCTCCTCCTCCCTGTGTGACAGGCCTCCTGTGCTCTCCGGCATGTGCGGGACACGCTCTCTGCCGGGAACGGGAGGCCCTGCAGCATCTCCATGCCGTTTCCTCTGCGGGAAGCGGCCGCATCCCGGTCCAGGGCGGGTGTACACATCTATTTATCTTCACATACAGGACAGATGAGCCACGCCATATGCAGAGCTGCTCAGCGTTTTCGCAGCTAGGGAGTGTGGCACTTCTGTGGAGGGGACCCCCATGTAATATGCAGACGGCGCCAGAGGGTTTGTGGGTGGGAAGGTGTCTTTCCAAACACATCCTCAGCCGCCACCAGCTTTGTCTTGCAATCAGGGTGTTTCTGCAATACGGAAAACTATCAACATGTCTTCCCCCCCACCCCCATCAAAAAAGAGCACTCGACAGCAAGTTGTGAGCACAGTCACAACCGATGCTACAAGAAGTGGCGCTCATCCCACAAGCAGCCTCTCAAAATGCTCAGCGAACCCCACGCATGGGCACTGCCAAGACCTCCATGACATGCAGCCACCTCTCTAGGAGGGTTTGCTGATCAGGCCATGCTAGCCGGGCTCCGTAGCAGTTTGACAGGCATGGGGAAAGACAAGGATGGCCTTCACTCGAAATTAAAGGCTATGTAAGCAGGCAGGAGAACTAGCAGCGCCCCCTGCCAGGGCTGAGTGTGGTGGCTGGAGCTGGTACGAGGTGGCGAATGTCCCTGGACCTTCAGAGCATCTCGGTTTTGTATGGAGGAGGAAGCATCCTCTGCACCTCGCCATGGATCACAGGGTCTCACCTCCATGTGACATGTGAGGGCCAAGCCTGCTCACACATGGAGCCACAGAATCACTGAGGCACGTTGGACACGGACAAAACCTGTGGCTCAGCTGCAGTGCCTGGACACAAGGTATGGGATAGGGGCCCGACCAGGGATGCTCTTTCTTATAGTAGTACCAGCTACTGCACCGCCATCAAAACCAGCACCTTGCTTGAAACATGGTGTTCCCTGACCTGGCCAAAATCACGCTGGGCTTGCAAAGTGGGACGGGCTGGATGAACATGGAGCTGCAGAGGAATCAGGCACCCGCAGCTGTGTCTGCAAGGAAGCTCCTCTGCCTTATCAGCACCAGGGTTGACCCAGCCTCACCAGCGTCTGCGTCGTGAGAGCTATCAGCCTCGCCATTCTGAGGGTGCACCTGGCGCGGGTCCCTGCAGAGATAATCCAGCTCCATGGCGGAGAGCATTTCTGGTGCCACAAAACGCCTCACTTCTTGCAGGGAGCCCTCAGACCAGCAAAGAGACCCATCGTTAGGGAGATGGGAAGGAGGAAGGTAGAGCAGCGGGGCTGGCAATCACTCACGCTCCATCTAAAGGCCTGTGATTTAATCCCAGGAGACCAACAAGGGGAGATCCAAGATAAACAACATCTGTGCATTCACAAATAGGAAATGGAGTTGCTTTCATGTCCTGAGCCTGTTGATTAACCAGGGTTATTGTTTGGCTTGGTGCTCTTGGAAGGGAGGTAACTAAAAGGGATCGTTTGGTTACACTCCCTGAATTCAAGTATCTCTAAATAGTGCGCGGGTTTGCGTTTTGCCTGCAGAAGACTGATGGGAAAAGGTAGCAGAAGAGTGCAGATGGCTATCAGAAGGGAACCTGTGTTTAGTCTGCCTGTGCCAGATGGGAATGGAAAGTCCGCTCTCTTGCCAAGTGTTTAAAAGAGGAAATAGGATGTGATATTCTGCCTCCCACTCCTTTCTCTCCCTTGAAACCAGCCCGCTGCTCTACTTCCATTTGTTGTAAAAAGGAAAAAAAAAATGCCACAGCTTGGCCCACATAAAGCCTTGGAGACAGTTAGAGACACACCTCATTCCTTTTTAATGTGTTTATTATGTGGAAATGGATGGGACAGTATATTTTTATAGACAGCTGGGTCCAGCACTGTGCAGCACCTGTCTTTCAGTCTCTCATATTAATCTCTGTAACAGAAACAAAACTGCAAGGTCCCTGAACCGCAGAGACGCTCTGCTGTCATCTCCTTGTCTCTGGCAAGGAGGTGATGAACCCCTACCACAGTTCTCTTCTTCCACCTCCAGAACAAGATCTGTGTCAAACACCGTGGCTGAGAAACCTACCTGTGAGACAGACCAAAACTTCTCACCCAAAACTCCCGTGATTTCCCCTGGTCAACAAAGACATGTCTGCCCCGAGCTGCGGCTGCCTGGGGACTTACGGAGGTGGTGGAGGCTGAGATGCCGCAGGGCCGAGGCTGGCTCAGGGCATTGTTTTAGGGAGTCCTGGGGGTCAACCCCAACACTGCCCCATTAGCATCAGTGCTGTAGCAACTTCGGTGATGTGGTACATCAGTAAACTCTCAGGTTAATCTCAGAAATACCTCATGGACGTAGATGACGTGGACCACAGAATCACCAAGCAGCTTTGGGCAGAAGGGACCAGGTCCAGGGTCTCCTGTCCAGCCCCTGCTTGGAGCCGGGCTGACCTACAAAGCTGGAGCAGGTTGCTGAGTGCTGGTCCAGCCGAACTATGAGCACTTCCCAGAGCAGAGATCCCACTGCCTGCTCGGGCACCAGTTCCAGGGCCTCACCATCCCCACCGTGAACATTTTTCTCTCTCTGTAACCAGAACTTCCCTTGCTGCAACTTGTGCCTGTTATCTCTTGCTATGTGCCTCAAGAAGAGCCTGGCTCCACCTTCTCACCAACCCCCCACAGGTGGTGGATAACAGCAGTTACATCCCCCGCTTTGCTTCTTCCTCTCCAGATGGAATCAACCCACCTCCAAGTAACTTAATGTCCTAACCACAAGAATACCCACCCAGCTGGTCTCAAGCACGGGCATTTCAGCAGTGTCCTACAGCTGTATGTTCTGTAGGCCAGCTGTAATCACTTATTTCCCAAGACAATTAAAGAATATTTCTATGAAACCTTTTCATAGAGGTGAACGGCCTCTCTCTGTGCGCACCCAGCAACAAAGCCATGACCGAGCAGGGCAGCAGCGTGTGTAACGCTGGAGCCATGAGGAGAAAAGCAAGCACGACTTTTATCGCATCTTCCCATACAGCGTCTGGGCTGCCCCGCCAACACGCCTGTCCCGTTCACAAAGCCACAAGGCGCTGGGTCTGGGCACAGTCCCCTCCACTGCAAAGGTCCCTGAGGAGAGGAGCAAAGCCCAGCGCCCACCCGGCTGAGGATGCTGCAGCTGCTGGGCACTGGCCATGCGGCCATCTTCAGCCCAGAGGGGACACAGGTCCTCAGAAGGGGGCCAGGGCACAGCCCGGTCCCCAGGCCTGCATGGGAAGCCACCAGGCAGCTGCTCGGCTCCAGGGAAGTAGAGATTTAATGAGCAGTTTCGGGGACACTCTCAGCTTTCCTGCAAAGCTCTTTGCTGTCTCCAGTGCTAATTACTAAAAGTTTCCGAAGCCTCCGTCTGTGTGAAATGAAGCCCTTCGTTATGGCGACGTTGTGGGTAGCAGGGCGATACTCGGCGGGTGTCTGCTCCACCAGGGAGGGAGGTGTGGATGTTATTCTTATCTTTTTCTCATGGGAAAAGAAAGGAGAAGGCCTCCCTCTCGCTCTGGAGAGCGGTGCTCCTGCTTGCCTTGCCAGGGGATGGGGAGCCCTGCCGCTGCTCTGGGAGGATGCAAGGCTCCCCGGTGCGGGGTGCAAGGGAGGGGGCAGAAATAAGGCTGCCCAGGACATGTGTGATGACCGGCCTCAGACAGGCAGGAAACCCAGATGGAGACCGGTGAGACCAGTTTAGTAGAGACGGGATCCCAGGAGAGGAGGAGAGAAGGAAAGACAGGGAGGGGGAGAGATGAACCCGAGCTGGCTGGGTGGCTCAGACCTGACTGGCAAGAAACGAGAGCCGTGGAGTTAGGACAGGGCTGGGTTCACACGGGGACAGTTGTGGGAGCGATGCTTGGGTACTGCCAGCCTTTTTTGCAAAAGAGGTGGTGCCGTGAGGAATCGCCCTCCAAAGGCCAGCCTGGCCCCTGTGAGCACCTTTGCCTTCAGCTCAGGCAGGGCACAGGCAGGCAGGGGACAGGGCTGTCCCCCCACTTTGCCCAGCAGCCAGCCAGGGTCACATCCCTTCTCCCTTTCCTTGCCCGTAAGAGGCAGGGAGCAGTGCTGAACTGCACCCGGAGCCGGGTGAAGCCCAGCTGCTGTGCAACAACCAGTTTTGCTAAGCAACATTCCCTAGGTCACAGCCACCTCGAAGCTGCTGGATGGTCGCATCCTCCTGCCAACAGGCAGCTCGGCAGGGTCCCGCTCCCCAGCTGCACACCTGGCTCTCGGGTACAGGGAGGTAAAATCTTTCCAGGTGCTTTGGGCTCCTGAAAGGTAAAGTTCTGGGTAAGGAGAGCTTGTGACAAACAATTTGACAAGTCAAGTTAGAAACACAGAGAGCAGCAGCAGCAGCTGAGCAGGGGTGCATCTGGGGGTGCATCCCTGCTGCAGGGCTGCTGCTGCCTGCACTTAGGCGGGGAGGGATTTAGCCCTAAGAGCCTTAATGACGCATCTTTGGGAGACTTAGGCTAAGCCCGGCTTGCCGAGACGTGACCCGTGCTGCATTTCCCGTGGTCACCTGCCAGTCGGCATTACGTGAGCTGTCACCCGCTCCCGGACCCAACACGTGAGCGCGGTGGCACAGGGGCTTGGGAGACAAGGACGGGGGGAACCAGCCCAAGCCCTTACTGGGTCCAGCCTTGCGCCTGTGCCAAGGCTGCTGAGACAGGACGTGGGACTGGTCCCAAAGGACAAAACTCACTGCTTACAGCTGGGAGGGAACCAGCAGCCGGTTTGCTGTTGCTTTAACTGGAAAGAGGACCCTCATCCCTCAGGGATCCCTCATCTCTCAGTCATCAACAGAAGAGTCCTTCCCGCTGCCTTGGGGCGGTCAGCATTTAGGATGGGGGAGAGCCAGGATTGTGGTCGCTGAGCACTGGCTCCTGTTTGACCCAGACTTTCAAGAATTACAGTATTAGTCACTGCAAACAAAGCAGCACAGACCAAGGCAGGATTTAATGACATATTGTTAATGATAATCCCATCCATAGGTGTACTTTTATAGCTGGAGAAAATGAGAAAAGGAAAGTAAATGTCTTACTTTGACTGGCAAAAAAGACAGCTCCAGGGCCAGCGACAGCATTCGGAGCAAGGAGCGCCCACAGAGAGCACCCAGGTGGTTTTCAGTTTGTGGATTTGCACACAGGGAGTCTGTCTGCCCCAAGAACTGACCTGACTTCGGTCACCATGTTCAGCTGAGATGAAAGTTGAAATAAGGCCGACTGTAATCCCCAAGAAACCAGGCCACTCTCAGGACTCAGGACAATCAGGTCCCATTAAAAAGCATCTGCCAGTCTGATGTCCCGAGGGTTTCATTATCTTTCTGAGCTAGAAGTCATCGGTGAGGACTGATGTCCCGCAGACTTTGGAAGGAGATTGAAAGCCACTGCGTGCCAGCGTCGGCACAGGGCTGTTTCAGGGCTGTTTCAGGTGCAGCGATGTTCGTTTTTCCAAATTTCTCAGCTCCCAAAGGCAATGGGATGGTGCCTCGTCAGGCGGTATGCTTGGCTGCCACACTGAGACACATGGAAACTTAGGAAGAGAAATCTGACAATCTGGGAAGTAAAAAGTGAAGTGCTTGTAGTAATCGGTACGGGACAAGGCACAGCTAGTAAGCAGCAAAGAGGACACTGTGAAAATCTCCACTGTTGTTTTCTTCTTTCTTCAGCATCCATTTGTCTTTTAATGACTGCAAAGTCTCCGAGCCATAATTAGGAACGAACTCATTGCAAGAGTTCCCAGATCTAATTGAGCTCTCTTGAAACTAAACCATTTATAACAACCCTTTGCAAGGACAAAACACCGTGTACTCTCCTTTGGTACAGCCGAGAATATGCTGTCCTGGGGCCTGACGAGTCCCGCTGCAGCTCACAAGTGACAGGCGGCAATTTGAAGACCAGCTCCTTGCTCCAGCGGGCAAATGGTTACGCAGCTTGAACCCAATCTCATTGAAATCAATAGGAATTTTAAGATCCCCTAGGCGGGAATCCTGGGATGAAGAATCTGGCTGCATGGGATATTGTTGGTGGAGAGGAACCAGAGTTGGCTGTTAGGAAGAAGATGTTTTCATTTCCAATGCATCTGACTTTCAAAAGGTAGTGAGTGAGATCCCAAGACCAGCCCCTAACTGAAGTGCACCTAATGGGACCTTTATTTTCTTTTTTAAATCGACCAGGCACACTAACTGCCCTGTCTCTTGTCAGGATGGACAAAAAGGCTCACATTACAGTCGTGGAAACATAGGCGGCCAGATCCAGAGCTCGGCTCATGTTCTGGATCCCTTGCTCCTCCTCTCTCGTGAACAGCTAGACCTGGGTGGCAGCTGAGGATTTCCTAGTGTATTTTTGGAAAAGAACTCTGCTAGCTGCCTAGAAATCATCCATTTGCCTTTCTGTCTGTCTGGGGCAAGCGCACATGATGCCAAAGTCACGAGCTGACCCTAGCTGACACTCAGGCATCCCTGGCTAGCATAGGAATAGAGCTCAGGGGCATGGGGGGACCAATCATTTATCTATACACAGACAAAAAAAAAAAAAAANTGGACTAAAGAATGTTTGCAAATGCCACCCTAAGTCAGCAGACAGTTACATCACCGCTGCAGACAGCTGGGTTAAAACCAAGTCCAAGGAAGCCCCTCCTGGCTGGCTTCAGACCACATCTTTTGGGAAAGATTTTTCATTTTGCTGACAAAACTGAACCACCAGAAACGTTCGCTTTGGCTTGATCTAAAATGAACCCAGTTGACCTCCTTTCTGATTTGATTAATAGCAGGAAGAATTTATTATTTGTACAGTTTTAATAACAAGCCATGAAGGAAAAGCCCTGGATTGGGGGTAAACCATGTGGAGAGTTTCCTGGAAAAGGGAAAGGTGTCCCAGCCTGGCCTGCAGTGGCTGCGGCACCACGAGCTTCCCAGGGCTCACCCAGGTGCTCGCTCATCCCGAAGCCCAAGCCCTGCACGTTGCAGCTGGATGGCACCCCTCACTTTTTGGGGGTGCTGCCAGGAGCGCCCGCATTATCAAAAAAATCCTCGTTGCAGCAGGCTTTACAAGAAAGAGCAAAGCCATCTCTGGAGTGTTTGGAGTGGGGATGGAAAGAAGAAAGACTTGCAGCATTCTTTTACTATTAAAGTTATTTTAAAACGCTGAAATGTTTCTAAAATACAAAAGGCCACCATGTAGAACTGGCCAAAACCAACATGACAATATAACAAGAACTCATCTGCCCTTTTTTATGCCCTCCTGCCGTCCATCCTCAGCAGACAAAGCCCAATGCTAGACAACTAGCCTCATGTCCAAAGAGGTCACAATTCGCAAGAGCAAAGGGATTTGGCGGAAGTGGCGGTTGCAGAGCAACATGGTACAGCAGCAGCTTGTTTCTTTTGGGAATGGGGAGCAAGGGGCGTTGTTAAGTAATAACCGTTATGCCTTTAATCCTCATCTCACTTTTCTCACCCTCAACTCCTTCCCTACCAGTAAATTTACCTGCCATCACACACTCAGGTGGCACAACAGTGACCAAGGCACAGGAGCCCTCAAAGAACGACCTGAGCAGCAGCTTTACCTGAGGGCCAAAGACTTCAGGTGCTACTTGAAACAAGCAGACGTTGCTAACGGTTGCTCCTCCTCTTCTTCTCTCCTGACATAGACTTTTTTTACGCTTTAGCTGGAAAAATGAGTCGAGGCTGTTGCATTTTGCGGCCAGGGTGAATGACCTGCCACGGGGTTTTATTTTGGTTTTTCTCCCCCGACAAAGAAGAGGAAGAGCCGCCGGCAGTGCCGAGATCCCCTGCCGTGGTGTTTCCCGACAGCAGAGGGGGTTATTGGGCTGCTTTTCCTCCGCTTCCCCCCCTGCGGAGGCCGCCCGCGGAGCGCCGTGCGGGGCTCGGCCCGGCACCAGCCAGCACCGCACCGGCGGGCTCCCGGGCGCCCCGAGGAGCTTCCCCGGTACCCCCGGGGCTCGGCGGGGTGGGCGGTCTGCTGCTCTCCGTACCCACGGAGGGAACGGAGCCGCCCCACGGGCCCGGCGGCTGCAGGGGCGCGGGTGGGTTTCGTTCCCCGAGTGGCGCTGGCTGGGCGGGTTTGTCACATCGTCGGTGCCGGGGGGACACACGGGTGAAAGGGGGGAATGGGTGCAGCAGCTCGCTGTCCGGGAGGGAGGTCTGAAGGGGCTTTTCGCCCCCTCCTCATCTCTAAGGGCCTCGGGTGTGGGAGGGAGGTCTCGCCCCGAAGCCGTCGGGGAGATGCACCACCAGCCTCTCTGCAGCTCCTGAGCTCTTCTCTCGCTCCATCTCAGAGCAAAACCCCACAAAACTCAGCAGCACACCTCTCCTCTGAAAGATGTCCCCTGAAGTGTGTGTGTGTGAGGTGTCTTGATGCGGGATGGAAATTCATTCCCACCACAGAACCGGAAGTCCTCGGCTCTGTGGGACCTCAGGCTGCAACCGTCCCTGGCCAGAGGCAAATGCAGCAAATGGACTTTGCTTTGAGCAGGTACTAGAGCAGGACAGTGGGACACAGTGCTATACACCCTGCCCAGTGCAGGCCCAGTCATGCAACTGGGCCCCATGAAATGGTGGATTTAATGGCAAGAGGAGACCGAGTGGGGTAACAGTACACCTTTTATAAATTGCTTTAGCTCCTGGGGATGAAAGGTATTCTATGAAGCTAAAATATTAAAACTACCCTGGATTATTCATTAAGCATCAATTATCATCACATTTACTGTCAGATGTTTCAATGTTGCTATTCTGCTCTAGGAGGGAACATATTTTTAGGGTGCTTTCTGAAGGAAGGAAGTTCTTGGGGTCATCACACAGTCTGTCTGTCCTCACCAATTTGGGAATCTCCTAGTTCATTTCAGACAAAGTTTACAGAAGGCTGGAAGTCTCCAAAATCATAGAACGATAGAATGTGTTGGGTTGGAAGGGACCTTTAAAGGCCACCTAGTCCAACCCCCCTGCAGTAAGCAGGGACATCTTCAACTAGATCAGGTTGCTCAGAGCCTCATCAAGCCTGACCTTGAATGTCTCCAGGGATGGGGCCTCCACCACCTCTCTGGGCAACCTGTTCCAGTGCCTCACCAGCCTCATTGTAAAGAACTTCTTCCTAATGTCTAATCTAAACCTACCGTGCTCTAGTTTATAACCATTGCCCCTCGTCCTATCGCTACATGCCCTTGCAAACAGCGCCTTCCCAGCTTTCTTGATACTATATTCTATGTTCCTGCAAGTTAATGAGCAAAGGGGATGGTGGGGGAGCCCCCAGACGCAGCTAGTGGCGTGGGTGCAGGAAGAGCAGGCACCTGGTATGGTGGACATGGATGCTCCCAACTGCAGGAGAAGCTTCAAGCAGGGTGGCCATCACCACTGGCACCGGCAAGCTCAGCCACGGGACACAATGCCACAGGAGACCGGGCTTCCCTGACTCCACTGCCCACTGAAATCATTTACATCAATACCTGTCAGGTATGAATTGGCTATTTATTTCACGTACTTCCTGCTACTGCTGCCTCCCCTCGTTTGTACTTTTATAGCATTACAAAGTTGGAACAAGTTTTGGTTTAAGAATAAAGGCAGCTTCACCCGCAAAACAGGATGTTCCAAAATAAGATCTAATTTTCCTTTGCGAGAACCTAAGGCGAAAGTAAATTGATATCCACTCTAAAGGCAAACACAAACAAGGACTTATTATTTATCATTAAAACATCTTAAAAAGACTCTAGAGCCCTAAAAGCAAAAGTTTGATGCTGTATAAAAGAATTATGTTTCTGAGATGTATCAGTTCAATAATTAAAACAGCATCTATGAAATATAAATGTAAGATATTAATAAATTAAATTAAATTAAAGCCGCTGAAAGCCAATTATCTAGTAAAAGATCTCTGATAGCTAAACTAATGAGATGTAGAAAGATTAATTTAGATCCCCATTTTAGGAGGTGATTATAAATTGCTATAATGCCACATCCAGTTACTAGGTTGTTATTGAAACTTGTGAAATACATTTGGAAGGGCTTTTAAATATTCAGAATGAATTAGAAATTAGAAAGGAGTTAGAAATAATTAAAAATTAGCTGTCTTGTCACATTTCAGTTTTAATCCTATTACATCTTCTGGTTTACAAAGCTTCTTCAGTTGTCTCTCAAAGTATTGATCTGGGGGGATGGTGGGGTTTATGAGCAGGGATTTATGTATTTTAATAATTGCAGAACTTCAGATATTTCTCTTTTTTTCACTTATTTGGGGAATTGCTTCTTTGAAGGATTATTGTGCTTGCCACCAGCACTGCCTGATGGATTTCTTTGGCCAAAGGGCAGGTCGGGCCATCACCTGAGGTCCCACCAAGCCCCCAAAGACCCACTGCTCTCCTTGCAGCTCCTGGTGAAAACACTGAGGAGCATCAGTCGTGGTCTTTTTGGTAAGGGCGAAGCACAAGGCCTTCACTCCTCTATTCCTACAGCTCCTGTAGCTCCAAGCAAAACGCAGGGCTCCTGGGGAAAACAGAAGGATGATGGTGGTGCACTGCATGCCTATAGCCCACGGATGATGGTCTTGCCACTGCCAGAGGCTGGCCACAGAGGTTTGCCAATCGTGCTTTGGTTGCGACTTGCCATGTGGGGAGCTTCCCGTGAGCTCTGTAGCTGTAACAGCAACCACCTAACAACCCAGGACCCTCACCCACCTGCACTCAGGCTTTGCTTCACCCAGTCCAAGAGGTGCCGAAAGGCCTCCAGCAGCACAGTGGGGCCATATTTCTCTGGCACAGCAGGAGCAGCAGCGGGCACAGCAATCAGTCCCTGATCCAGAAGGAAAAACGCAGTGTGGGGGTGCAGACAGGGGAGGGCAGCGGGGCCTTGAAACCTCCTGCACAGGGTGATACCTCCAGCCCTGGTGCCATAAAGTACTCCCCCATGGGCAACCGCTGCTTCAACAGAGGGAGGTGACCTTGGGGCTGGGAAACACCGCTCTCAGGCAGCAAGGAGGAGAGAAGCAGGTCTGCAAGGTGTGCACAGCTCTGCCTGGAGGGTCAGTGCAGATGTACGTGGCTCTGGGGACCAAGGAGCACGGTGGGGAGAGCCTTAGAAACGGGGTGGAAACAGCCCCAGGCGGACTCTAGCAGAGGAGGAGGCAGAAACCCCCCCCGCACCACCCTGGAGAGGCAGACGGAGGGGTTCCATCATCAGCAGCGCACTGCTTGGAAGTGAAGGACTCAGGGGCCGCGACGCCTGCAGCCTCCCCGGGCAGTGGAGGGGTGAGCATAACCTGGGGAAAGCCACAGCTGCTGAGGGAGGGGGTGGTTCTGGTACTGATAAAGGATTTTTTTTTTTGTTTCATCCCCTTTGCCTCTAATATTCTAGATAACATCGTCTATCATTGTAAGTGGATTGATGAGCACTCTTTGATCAGACTGTTAAAACTTTTAAATGGTCAAACAGCAGATTCTCCTGTGTACGAGGGGTTTCTCTAGCCCACATAAAGGCAGGAGTCCCGGTGCCTTGAACTAGCAGAGAGGGCAGCAGCCCTCCTGGAAGCCCTCACAGCGTTTTTGTGAGCAGCCCTTCTGGGAGAGCCTTTTTCAGGTGCCATCCTGGGGCAGTCGGGGACAGCCAGCAACAAGGCTAACCCTGTGTTCCCATAGCCCCAGCAAGCATCTTGCTTAAAGCGTAGCACCCAGTTTTGGGGAAGCAACCGAGGCACTCCTTTAAAGACTTGTTGAAAATCTGGAAGTGGGAAATCCAGCAGGAGAGAAAGCCCTCTGCCTTCTGCCCAGGAAGAGAAATGCTCAAGGGGTGCCTCTAAGTATCCCTGGACAGGGGAACGAAAGCCCTCTCCCTCTCCTGTGAGAAGAGCTAAATTAGAAATCTCTGCTTAGGGGGTTTCTTGGTTGAGAAAACCTTCTGGAGGGAAGAAGTACACTAGAAAAACAAGAGAGGAGCAGCCCAAACTTGGGTGAGCCTCTGCTATCTTCTCTCAGCCTGTCTGAGTTGTAGTTTGGAAGCAGCCTTTTCTGTAAAGTCTGAAATACCTTCAGGGCAGCCAAAAAGATGTCAGAGCTGGCAAACTGGGTTATGCAGTGGGGACCGAACCCCTGGGGTCCGAACTCTTGCAGAAGTATCCAGCAGGCAGATCTAGAATTTGCCAAATTAAAAGAGACGGCTAAATCTAAACTCTTCTCCCAAAAATCCTTAAAATGTGCAGGAGTGTGGGCAGTGTGGTTAGTGGCCAAAAGTTTGGTTGAAGAAAAGCAGGCAGCCCAGGCAGAAATTCAGAACCTACGGGAGGAAAACAACAAACTGAAAGCAGAAATAAAGGCTCAGCGACTTAAGCTTGAGGAGGGTAAAACTCGAGAAGGAGTTGCGGCTGTGGAGCAAATGCAACGCGCTCTCCAGTATCAAGAGGTGTGTGAACAAAAAAAGGCCATTTTGAATGAGCATCAGGCATTGAAGGAAAAACTAGCTGTCAGCACGAAAGCTGTAGAGGAGATGCACGGAGCAATCCGGCTATTAGTGCAAAAAATACAGATCCTAAAAGAGAAGGGCGCAGACCACCGAGCCTGCGAGGCCAAGGTGGAGGAGTTAAAAGCAGCGTTAGTGGCACAGCACAGTGCGGTCACGGCCCTTATGAAAACACCCTACCAAGGAGATGATGAGTGGTTGGACAGACAAAGATGGTTTAATCCAGAGGGCAGCCCCTCGGTAGAGGAGTGCAAGCCTGCAAGCCCACCTTCAGTTGTTTTTGAGGTGCCGGAAAGGTTTAAAGCAAACCTCGTTTCGCTTACCAGCGCTCAGGTGGCTGTGAAAAGGGAAGGTGGAGGAGCAGAGGGCAGAAGCCAGGGAGATGTGCAGCCACAGGCAGATCGGGTTATCAGGGGGGAAGCAGCTACTCTCGAGCTGGCTCCACACCAGTTCAAACTGGGGAGCGCCCAAGGAAGGAGCAAGCAGTTGTCAGGGAGTGCCTGGGCGAGGGAGGATAGAGAGGGCTCCAGGGGAGGAAGGGGCAGCAGAGGAAGGGAAAACCCCAGGGAGAAGAGGGACTCGGAGGTGCTGCAGACCACTGCCTCCGCTGGTGCGACCCCCCAGGTCCCCTCCTTGGGGAAAGGGAGGAAAGGAAGGTGGCAGGGCAAGAGGCAGTGGCAGCATGACGAAGCTCCCCGAGTCGTGGCACAAAATACCGTGGCCAGGAGGGAGCTGAGCACGATGCGTGTGGACATATGGAGGCAGCTTCGGAAGCACGGGGAGGATATGGCCCGCTGGGATAACGCTCCCACCAGGGTTTTGCTGGATCGCCTGCTGGAGATCAGCGGGAGAAGAGAGGGAAGCGGGCCTGGGGCCCCTGCCCTCCCTGTAATAGTCTAGGGCAGACGGTCCCCCCCTTCCCCGGGCTCGTGGTCAGATCAGAACCAGACCACTGGGGAAGGCTCCCTGCTGGGAGCACTGGGGGATCGGGAGCAGAGCCTGCAAGGCATCGCCGGTGCCACATGAAAAGCCGGGGCACCGGGTGCAGGCTGTGGCCGATGCAGGTTAAGAAGGGTTTAATGCATCTCCTCTGATGGAGAAAACACAGGAGGAGTGAAGTGTTAAGGGCTTTTTTTTTGTTTGCTTATTTTTACAAAAGAAACAAAGAGGGAGAAGCTGATTTTTCCAGCAAGGGCAGCCAGGGCTGCAGTGAGCAGGGGCTGCTTTACCTCTGCCACAGCCGCCCTGCTGTCCCTCTGCAAGGAGTCCGGGCTGGGATACCAAATGCTGCTCAGGCCAAGTCAGCAGAGGATGTTTTGGGGGAAAAAGCAGGTGGATTTAAAGGCTGATAAAACACTGGAGCGAGTCAGGCTGTGATACCAACCAGGCTGCAGCATGTGTGAGCAGCGATGGGCATCTGCAGGGCTGAGAACGGGCTGTAGGTATGAAGGACTGTGCGAGGAAGATTACAGGAGTTCCAAGCACAGTATAAACCCTGAGGGGGAAGCAAGGAGAAAAGAATAGCATCTTCTTTCTGGCTCTTCTATAGGCTATACAGAAGGATTTGGATTTTAAAAAAAGAAAAGAAAAAAAAAGCACCATTTTAAAAAATAATACCTGCCTGTTATCAGAGGTAAAGCAGCTAAATCAAGAAGTACAAGCAGAGCAAATTCAAAAGATACCAACACAAATGAAGCAGTTCACGCTTAGCACTAGTGTTGTTAAATTCAGTAGTGTGTTTTCACATAAGCATGTGGAAGTATGTGCAGGAAAGATATTTAGGAGTGGTATCAAAAAAAAAAAAAGGAAAAAAGGATTGAAACAGAGGAATGCTAACTAAGTGCTATCAATACATATAAAGTTAGAAGCTGGAAAATTGGCAGATTAGGCATGTATCTATGAAGGTTTGAGGGGAGGGTAATTAACGGTGAAGTATTCTAATTGACTTGGGACTGAGTTCACTCTGAAAGCAAAAAGTTAAGCCTGTAATACATGATTCTAGTTGATGTGTTAACACCAGCATTTTTTCTTAGAGTGAAGAAACGGTAAAATAAAAAAGAGAATTTTAAAAGACTGATCATGGTAAAGAGAATGCATTAATGTAATAGATTTTAAATTAAAATGTGAAGTTCTTCTGTTACAGAGAAGAGACGGAACCAAATGAAAACAAATACGATGGAGTATCGGTGAGCAGCCATTTAAGACCATAAGGGAATAAATTGTATAAAAATATGCAAAGGTGCAGTTTATTGGATCCTGATATCATCAAAAAGTTCTATGGGTGTAAACGATCTACCTTGGTTAACTAAGATAACTATTAATAACAATCTTTGCTATTTTTGTCTTACATAGGTAGTACAGAAGAGTAAGTAGAGATTTCAAATTATGGATATCATTAATTGTGTGTTGCTTAGGGTTTTCTTTCCTGCTTTTATTTTGCTTTATTATCGTATATGCGTAGATGAAGGGAAAAATGTAATCTTTTTTTTTTAGATCAGTTACTGTAGCTGAAGTTCAAACAAGAGAAAAGTATAAACAAACTGGTGACAAGGGAAACATGGATCCGAGTTAAAGGGGTCACGATCTCCAAACAAGAGAAACCCCATTTCCCTTGATGAGGACGGACATAGCTCCTGTTATTGATAGCAATCATGATTAATAGACCACCAGCAAAAGATGCAATGCCTTTGTATATGTAACACAGAAAACACATAACTATGACTTTGTGCATCCGCAAAACATGGTATTTTGAGTACTATGAGAAGTAAAGATGAACAAATTAGGTGTAGAAATTTCTAGTAGGGTAGGTTATATTTTTGAAACACATACTGTTAGCATGGCTTTGCAATACTAGGACAACTGCATAGAACAGTTCCGAGTATAATTTAGAGCACCTACATATAAATGGATGGTGCTGGGATGGGTAGAAATCTAAATTCCCCAGTAATGGGGATATCAAAACACTACATACACGTATGATATGTAATCATGTATTGGTCTGGTGAAAAATGTTATTTTGTTATGGAGGAGACAATGAAGTGATTTTAGAAACTTAGAGCAGGAGGGTTTCTGAGATGAGAGCTGGATGCCAGCAACGATGGGCAGCCCAGCGAGGTGGAGCACTCCCAGCTGCATCTCTGGAAGGACACCAGCAAGCGGGAGGCACTCACACGTGCAAATTGCATACAAAAAGATATCAGTTTTCAATCAGTTTAGAAGAGAGTTTAGCCAGATGTGAATATGAAATATATCCTTTTGTTTTTAGTGGGTCTGTAATCACTTATGTGGGATCCATCTGGGTTTGTGTGTACAACCAGCATCCAGAAATCACCTCTGTGTGTCTAAGCTGTCCAATAATGCATGTAACATAACTTTAATTTAAATGTATGATTTTAATTACATGGTGCTTTTAGAAGTGACACTAAAATTACTAGAAACTTTTTAACTGTGTACTAAACGAAGCCTAGTAACATTTGGTTTAGATTTTGAGCAGTTGTTGCAGATAGCAGAGCATCCACTTGTAACATTTGTGGTCCCACAAGCGATAAAACAAGCCACCAAAGCAAGGTTTGCAGTACGTGACGGGAGTGAGCAAGTTGTTCTTACTACAACTGCAAGAAAGGATGTCGACCATCGTTCTTGGTGTAAATCCCTCCTTGGCGGGACTCCCATCAGCTACTGAAATTTTTAATTTGGCTGTACAGTCTAGAAGTGTAATCCTGGGTATGTAAGAGTTTGGTCAACTGTGCAAATTATCCTGGCTATAAAATCAAATATTAAGTAAACCAAGTAGTGGCTATGCACCAAAGCCAAGAACTACAGGCCACCCCCAGACCCACATGAGGCAAGACCAGATAGGAAAGGGCAAACGCCTCCAAGAAGATCAATTGCTCGGTCCTGGTGAGGAGCCTTGAGCCACAGGAGGGTTTGCAACGTCCTTGCTGGACTCGTGTGTGACAGCTCACATCCATGGACTATCAGGAGGGGGGTCTGTATGCCTACAGCTCAGGAAATACGGTCTTGCCACTGCCAGGAACAGGCCATGGGCTGTGTACTAATGCTGCAAAACCTAATATAGAGGTTTGTGAACCTTGTTTTGGTTGCGACTTGCCATGTGGGGAGCTTCCCATGAGCTCTGTAGCTGTAACAGCAACCACCTAACGACCCGGGACCCTCACCCATCTGCACTCAGGCTTTGCTTCACCCAGTCCAAGAGGTGCCGAAAGGCCTCCAGCAGCACAGTGGGGACGTATTTCTCTGGCACAGCAGGAGCAGCATCGGACACAGCAATCGGTCCCTGATCCAGAAGGAAAAACGCAGTGTGGGGGTGCAGACAGGGGAGGGCAGCGGGGCCTTGAAACCTCCTGCACAGCAGCCCTGGTGCCATAAAGTACTCCCCCATGGGCAACCGCTGCTTCAACAGAGGGAGGTGACCTTGGGGCTGGGAAACACCGCTCTCAGGCAGCAAGGAGGAGAGAAGCAGGTCTGCAAGGTGTGCACAGCTCTGCCTGGAGGGTCAGTGCAGATGTACGTGGCTCTGGGGACCAAGGAGCACGGTGGGGAGAGCCTTAGAAACGGGGTGGAAACAGCCCCAGGCGGACTCTAGCAGAGGAGGAGGCAGAAACCCCCCCCCGCACCACCCTGGAGAGGCAGATGGACCATTGGCATCGCACTGCTGGGGGCAAAGGACTTGTTGGGTCTATGATACCTGCAGCCCTCCCACCTTCTCCCGGGGGACAGCCAGCACCTCTGAATCCGGTGCCCGGGCAGCGGGGTGGTGGGCATAATCTGGGGAAAGCTGCAGCAGCTA
The DNA here is from genome assembly GCA_013396915.1 of Stercorarius parasiticus. Classification (NCBI taxonomy): domain Eukaryota; kingdom Metazoa; phylum Chordata; class Aves; order Charadriiformes; family Stercorariidae; genus Stercorarius; species Stercorarius parasiticus. The sequence continues at coordinate 288,569 of VWZL01004596.1, forward strand.
AAGCGCTCTCTGTGTGTATTAGTTTTGACACTGTTACGTTAAGGCGTTGTGTTTTTTTCTTTTATCCTCTTTCTCATTAATATTCTTAATATCATCATTTATCATTGTTAGCATCATTGTAAGTGGATTGATGAGGACCCTTCGATTAGACTGTTAAAGCTTTTAAGTAGACTAACAATAAATTGTATGTCTTCTCTTAGAAGCTGTGTTTCTCTGGCCAACATAAATGGCACAAATTGTGGTAAAACAACCCTGACTTCCGTAAGGGCAGTATTTGCTAAGCAGGAATAACAGTCAAGACAAAGATGAGTGGTTACCTCAGAAAACTAGGTCTAGTTGAGTGCCACCCTTCATTGTCTTTCCAGGTTACAGGATCCAGCTCAGGCCTTCTTGGCCTTTCCCTGCAGTGCTGCTGCTCCCTCAACATAGGATTAAATGAGCTTTCTCATTTAATGTACACGTAAATCAGTGAAACACCCGATTTCCAAAGCATCACAGGTACTCAAAAACAGCAGGCACAAGCCCTGTCTCCAACACCAACAGCCTCGCTACAGAGCATCTTCTCTCAGCTGTTTCAGGATGTAGACAACATTGTTCCAACACAGCGCAAGCTGCTGGCTCCTCCATCCCATTGCAGAATAAGTGGAGGACAAATGTGGGTCAGGTCAGAAGAGCAGCCATTTATTTACGATAGCTACAGGAGAGCAGACTGAGCAGCAGGGAAGCAGGCTCTGCTGATGTGAACGCCATGCTTGCAGAGTGGATAGAGGGTTTATACTCTCTCAGAGCTGCTATGCAAAAGACAGATAATGGGGTGTAAGTTGTAGACATCTGTTACAGGCACAAGGCCACTGGCTCACACGACCAGTCTGGATTCTGATTTCTTCAGCGCAGGAACTAGTTTACCACTACACACACTGTGATTACTGTTTCAGGAGACAGGGGGAAGGTTCAACCAAGAGGCCTACTTACACCCTGGCATTTCTACTTCCACAGTTGTTCATTACGTGCAGGGAGACTGCCCATTACGTGGGGACAGAGCGCTGCTATCAGCTATGATGGTGGGGGGAGCAGTCCTTTTACCCCAGGCTTGTTTCTTCGAGACGATGGGTGATGCAGCCTTCACACCATGAGACTCAGCTGCTGCATCACATCGCCGATACTCACATATCGGCTTGCATAAATACCTTCTAACAAAATTCCTGACTTCTCACTGCAAGCAAACTCAGTCCCACAGGAGAGTCACCCTGGGGGCCAGAGCATTACGTGGTGTAGCCAGCACAGCACCTACCAGCCATGCTCGGTGACTGTTCCTATTTTGCCTGCCAAGAAACGGATTTGAAAAGATTTGCTTTACCTTGGCGGCGGGCTTTTACACACCTTCTCATTCAGGGTCCCACACACAATCTTCATCAGATCTGTGCCAGTGGAGTTTCATCACAGGCTAATGTCCTGGGGTGAATGGGGAGGTGATCCACCAGCCAAGGCCAGGTACAGTCCTTATGGAGACAGGAGACTACAGTCTGGGGAAGGGAGGGGAGGATATTTTAGTATGAAACATTATGAAAAGAAAAAGAAAATACTCTTTTCACATGAACATCTACAGACATTCCCATACAAGGGCAAGGCCCCCAAACCAGCAAGGTGAGTATTTACAAACTGAGAACAGCAAAGCCTGATTTTCAGAGCAGGCGGGTACCCGTACCTCTCACTTGCCTCTGTGAGAGCAGAAGATGCTCACCGCATCCCTGCAAACCTGGCCCTCGATTCCCCATGTTGAGCACCGAAACAGTAGCACCTACTAAGTGCGGCTGCCAGCTGGGACGAGCCCAGCGAGCCTGGCACAGCCATGGCACAGGCATGTACGTACAGGAGCCACAATGATTCCCCACCCTCCTTCAAGGCTGCACATAAACCTGTCCCCCTTATCCAGTGTACTTTGCTTGTTGGTCCATTCCTCAGACAAGGATCTCCTAACAATGCTGCAGAGCCTTTATTTCTCTTTAAGAGGGCTTTAAACTCCCCCTAACGCACACCCTAACTACAGCAGCCATCAATTTGTGCTGATACTTTCTTTTATCGTACAAATTCTTCTGCTTGCTGTGTTGCCTTCCTGGCCTTGGAATTAAACTTTCTGGCATATCTTAAAAGCACCAAGTATATCACACACTCCTGCACACCTGACCCATAAAACATTAACACTCTTCCTTTCTTCTTGCTCATTATCTCAGATGGCCTTTGACTAAAAAATCTGGAGCCATATTTTCCAAGCTTTCAAATCCTGGCTTTAGCTCAACATAATATCAGGTACAAACCATGAAACCGGCAATTACTTCTGAAATTTGCTGAAGTATGCATGCATTTGAAATAAAGGTTTTGATTCAAAGCCTTCAGGCATCAAAGTATCCATTAAAAGAATGGTACAATTACAAATTGTCTATTATGTCTGACATATAAATCATTTCAGTACCTTCTGCCTAATTACAGTGAACCAATGAAAGTGTGTCTAAATTAGACGAGGGGAAAAAAATATTATTTACATGCAATAGTGTTTTTTTCCTTTCTCCTTTTCTTTGGCAAAAATGATAGAGAAAAACATTGGATGTGAGCCTCAGCCTTTGTCTTCCTCTTGTTGTTCTTTTCCTTTTGATGCCTGGATAAAAGGGACTAAGAAAAGATGACTTCCACAGAAATCCATGCTGCAAGACTTAAAGCACAGCTTCTGTGTTTATTGTTCCCCAGCATCTTCTAAGCCTACTAAAGCACTCTGAGATAATCAAGTAAAAAGCATTGTAGAAACGTGTTTCTTTAATAAGAATCCTTTGTGCAGTTTACAGATCCAAGCAAGCGTAGCGTAGCGTACCCAAGGGCATGCTGCCTTCATACAGGCAGGCCCCAAACTGGCCTGTTTTGCTAGTCACATCAAAGTCATGTCCAAAACGCTCCCCCCAAACGTTCACGGTGTTCCTGCATGACACCCACTATATCTCAGCTATTTCAGACGTCTCAAGTCTCTCTCACAGAGAAGCAAATATTTCCCCCTCCAGGACATACATCTGCATTGGTATAAACTCCCAGCTGTAGATAATTCCTTCACTATATCACAATTCAGCAAATCCAGTAAACTTATCAGTCTGTCTGGAAAAAGAAAAACAACAAAAGCAGGGAAGCTGTTGAGGCATTTTGTAACTGTTGCTGCACTCTTTTATTCCACCCCCCCCCCCCCCTTATTTGATATTCCCTCTTTCCTCCTCCTATTTCATGATATTTTTTGTGACTCCTTCAATGTACTTCAATTTTGGTAGAAAAGTCTACTTTTAGCCCACACCACAGATGTTTCAAAGGCAGTAACTGACTCAAGTTAGTCTTGTGATAGAAACTGTTGTAGCTTTATGTTGCCATGGCTTCTTTAGTTGACAAAATAATACTTTGGACAGACAACTTCTAGGTCTTTCATAGCCCTCTTATTTCACACAGGATAGGGGTAACTTAAAGGACAAAAGAAGTGAAGTGACCTTGAAGGAAAGGGGTCGTGGCAGAACTGGGAGTAGACCCGAGGCCTCTTCATTTCCAGGGCTGTACCAGCTGCCCTCCTTATTACTCCATTTGATGAAAGCAGGATTTTCAACAACAAAATTTAGCTTGATGCTGCTAAAGGCTGATTCACTCAAACAGTCTGTGATGACATGCTGGGTTCAAGGAAGCTTGACAGAGGTGTGTTCCTGTGGCCCTCAGCAGAATCTCTAGTTGGGGTGATGTTTATAGCAGCTCCCCCTCCCCACAATGCAATGTTCATGGTCTGCAAAGGGGACTTGGTTTTATACCAGAACCTACCCATATATTTTGGGGCAAGGACTTCCAATTCAGTGCTTATAAAGCTACAGTGAATGCACTGGCCAGCAGCTATTAACTTTTGCTTGTTCCTCCTCTCGTCCTTTGAGGAAGGGGGTGTAGGGGGTACTAAGCAGGCACCAATGTTTAATACTGCAGTGCAGCCCTCTGCAGAGATGGAGAAAATGTCTAAATTGGTTCCTGTCAGATGTAGGCGTTAAGTCACGTTCACCCGCTCTGCAGGCTGTGCATCCCAACTTCACCAGCCAGAAGCTGGTCGCTGATCTTCCCTTATTCTTCCCCATAAAATGTATTATTTAAAAGAAAAAAAAAAAAAGAGAGAAAAAAAAAGACATGAAAAAAAAGAACCAGTCAAAACATACCAGCCACTGCTTCCCTCTGCGTTTGCATCTCAGCCTCATTATGTCACCTGAACAATAGGAATTCTCCTGGTCTATTTTAAGGTGGCAGTTGCCTTGGAAAGCTCCAAAGCTGACATCCTCGCTGTGGAACTCTGGGGAAATAAAGTTGCTTTAGATTTCCTATAAATACTTCTTCAACCAACATGAGACTAACAACATCTGTCCCAAGGCTTGATGGTGCAATAAACAGTGCTGAAGCATAGCTTTAGGAACAACCTGACCCAAGTTTTATTTCAGAAGGAAACAAATAAGAACTTGGGACCTGGCCTGAGAACTTGAAGTGACACAGATGTATTTTACGCCAAAGATTATAGTCAGATATCAAACGTTCCTTCAAGTCAGTCACAAGCACTCATCCCCCAGTAAGGTTACTGGGTTCTTCCCAGTAAGGGCAAGGTACCCAGTCCCCTCAGCTAAAAGTTAGGCAGAGGAGACCTGGCAAGGAAAGCAGGCAGGACCAGATCTCTAGGCTGCAGTGATTCAGTGAAAGTCCAGCCCGCTCCTCTTTTGCTCCCAGTTAATCAATAATTTGCAGGCTGACAAATTTTGCTTCAGCTTTCACTCCTCAACGTTTCTAGGTCTTGAAACTTCCACAGAGTCCCTTGTGCTGTCAGAAAATAGCTCTTCATTAAAACACGGGGCTGATAGTGTAGGCATGTGGTACATACCCAGCCATTAAGACTTTTCAACCACAAACATTGATTATTACAATGAGCACATCTCACTGTAAAGCTAATGAAGAGGGAGTGGGATGCAGATGCCCCCAGGAGGTGAGTTGGCACTGAGATGCATTTAGACCACCCCGTAAGGGTCAGCTCAGGGATGACATTGGAAGGGATTGCAACAGCTTTTTCTTAACAGAAATCTTTAAAATAGAGCTGATGCGCGGAACACTGGTGCTTTGCAGAGAAGTTGGATTTATCCCACCTGGACACGCAAACGAAGCAACACATGTAATAGAAATTTGACAGTGTCTGGCATTTCTCTCTGGGATCTGGATACATCAAGTATCAGAGAAGCGCAAAATACCCCTTTATAAAAAAAAGAGTATTGAAGGGACTACGCAAGGCAATCCACCATCTGTGGATACATACTGCAGTGCCCAGCTGCACTATTTTCTTTTTCTATTTTTTTCTTAGGCTAAGGGAAGAAAATAATGGTACCTCTATGCAGGGGGGGTCCCTGTCACTGCTTGCTTCCCCTCCTGTAAATTAATTTTGTCACCTTCATCACACCCCACCAGATGCAGTCAGGTCAGCTTGGGATTTTATTAAAGGTAAGCTGGGGAGGGTGATCAGGTACACTCAAAGCATAGAGGCAGCACCCTAGTCAGATGTACTGCATTCGTTGAGGGAGGGAGCAATGGAAATGATCCTACATTAATCTTAAGGACCTCCAGGCTCAGTTTCAAAACAGAGACAGAACGCCTGTGAAGGACCCTTGTTCGAGTCTCTGGCATGTTTCACACCAATCCTACCTGCAGCCTAGAAAAGCTCTGAACACCACTTGATGTAGTAAGAAACCACAGAGATTTGGTGAAGTAGGAATAGGATGCAGAGAGCAGCAAAGGCCAACAAAAGAAAGTATGTGATGGGACTGGAGAAGGGTGAAGGTCAGAGTAGGTGGGAAGAGAAGGGAGCAAAATATCTTCAAGACGATGGTGGTTTGGCAGGATGTCACAATGAGAAGCGTTCAGCTTGTGATGAACAGATGGAGACAAAAGACAGGGCCAAAGATGAAGATGGCCAAACTTGTTTATCTAAGAGGACTCAAAAGGAATCACTCTGAAAGGTGACTGAAAAATGACACCATTTCATTGCCTTCTGTCATTTTAATTCAGCATCAGTTTAAGCCTTGCCATAAGGCACAACTGAGTTAATACTTGGGACAGTATAACCTTCCTGACTGTTACCCTCAGGTTATACATCCTCAGTGTACCTTCACCAAGCAGCGCTTCCCTGCCACCACAGGCCAGCGCCACCCAATGTCAATGGATAAAGATTTTTACTCAGAGTCACTGCACTCCCAGAGTCACAAGCTGTAAGACCTCAGAACTGTAGTGTTGACTCCAGGTGAATCATCTGAAATCTCTGAACATCCATATGCAAAAGCGAGTAGTCATTTTCAGCTTTTTTTTTTTTTTTTTTGTTTAAGGCCTTGAAGTCTTTGGGTTAAAACCTTGAAGAAAAATGCTAGGTGGTATCATTCTCACCTGTCAAATATAAACATGTGCAGCACATGGCATACAGCGTGGAAAACTGTGATGATTTGCTACAGTCATTCCAAAACTGGTCACAACTGTTACTAAGCTTGATGGTAGGAAAGGACTCTGCTTCCACTTCATGCTACAGCGTAAAGCCTAAGCTGTGAGTGGTTAGAGCACCGATTTCACCTGAGCTGCCAGCTCTTGGACCTCAAACCAGGATTGTATTTTGTACTGCCTACCAAGAGAAAAGAAATGGTTTAGTGTTCTTATAACAAAGGTCTTGGTCTGGTCCTCTAACTGGTACAGATGGGGAAATTTACAGCTAACAGCAAGTCACACAAAACTCTAAAGAACACCTGCAGAGGTATTCTTTAGAGAAAAGGTGCTTACAAGTACCCTTCAGGAGACTAGCGATCTCAGCATGTGTGCACAATGTCAAGTAAAACCAAAACCCACCAGTTACTGTGATTTCATTTCTAGTCCATAATTTCTCTCCAGATATGTATATGTATTCTGTATATACACAGAAATAGGTATATATGTATATATATTTCTCCTCAGACCAAGCTTGTAGAGAATGAGTAACTCCAGTGAAGGCAGCTGATGACAAGAGGGGAGAAAAAAAAAAAAAAGGCAGTGTAAAGGAGAGAAGAATCAGGTCCAGAGTCTTTCAAGCACTGATTATTTGGCAGCTAGTCAGTGCTGGAAAAGGTCACTGAACTAAGCCATTTCTAAGACAATACTGTAAACACTTAATTTTATAGTGTTAAAAGATGGATAAAAACATGCGCCTCTGCTAGATTTTATACAACTACCCATATAAGACAAGAAAAACCAGATATATGTTTGCTTCCTGAAAAGAGATATAAAAGCACAATAAATGAAAGGCAAAAATGAAGCTTTCCATCTCTCTGCCCAAACTGATGCACTTGTTGGCAGCAGGGCTCTCCTTTCTTTTCCGGCAAACTGAAGTGTCTGTGCAAAAAGTGACTCCTAAATTAAGGCTGCTTAGCACTTTCTAATACACAGCTCTGCTTTCAGCTTGTTATAATTTTACTTACCAAGCATTAAACAGTTGGGCTGAAGTTTTCCATGCTGGAGGTCTGCTTCAGGATAGGTTATTATGTTCTAAAATAGTTCATCTAGAAATGGTTAGGCATTTCTAAAAACAGGGCTCTGGGGATGTATATAATTTTGCCCTTTCAAAACAAAGCTTCCAATTACTTTGTTAAAAAACTTTTGTGACACAATACTTTGGAGCTGGGCCTTGAAATTGGGTAGCATTGTCACACCAGTGCATGCCTTTTGCCTGCTGCTTGCATGTCTGCAGAGGGATGTGTTAGTGTTCCAGCTCAGTTCCTCATCCATGCTGGGCACCAGCCCCTTGCAGAAGAGGTGAGCAGAGCCTTCTCCATACCTGTTTCTCCTGAGCATCTGTGCCACCAGAGCAGGAACTGAGAACAGTAAGCTCACTTCACTTGTGCCTGTGTTCTTCGTGCCTCCCTGGCAGCAGAGAAGAGCCAGCAATAAAAACCTAATTTCAGAGATAGTGCCAGTGCTAGAAGCCTTGGCTGCTCTTTGCATCACCCCCAGCAGTCTGCTAGCAAGGCTGCGTGTGCTGTTTGCGTGACAGCCCAGTGAATCAGACCAGCAACAGACTTTCTGTCTCCCTGCACCGGTTCACCATACAGTCACGCCACCAGCATCGCTGTCACAGTGCAGGGGTGAGGAGGAGCCTGCAGCAAAGAGCTGAGTCCAGCACCAGAGAACCACAGCCTCCAATGCCATGCCGCGAGGAACAAGGTCACCTGCTGAAAACTCCGCAGGGATGCAAGGAGCAGGGCAGGAAGGAGAGAGAGGAACGAATGGCAGCGTGGGGAGATGATAAGAGGCAAGAGCACAGGCTGCAGAAGGAAGAACAAAGCACAACAGGGCTGCAGAGAACAGGGAGAGGAGTAGAAAAGGAGGAGACGGGTAAAGGAGCCAGCAATGAGTATCACCTTCCCCAGGGCACCTGGAGCCAATATCTAAGCATCAACACTGCCAGCAACTATCTGCAAAAACTCTGTCAGAGCACCCTTCTCTGCCTTTGCCTTCCCCTCCCTCCCTGTGGCAGGCTTCCACCAGCTTCTCCTTCAGCCTTTTGACATAAAAATAACAATGCTGCTGATCTGAGTTTTATGGGGGAAATAGCTTTCGTGTTTATTTTTGGTTTCATACAAACACTGGAATTTTTTGTCCTAAATCTGCACTGGACTGAATGTTAAAAGCCGTTGTTTTTCTATGCCTCAAGTTTGTTTTGACAGGCAGCCAAAGTTTCCAGAAGCCCTGAGCTTACCTGCAGCTTGATAGAGGAAATGAAGTAGGGTGAGATAGACAGAAATGTGGCACACGAGTCATGGGGCATTTCTCTCCTTGATATGGAACATGCATGGAGCAGGAACCTCCCCAACTCAGGAAGCTGAGGCAAGAGAGTCAGTCAAGCAGTTAGGGTGGGAAATAGAGAGTAATTTTCATCTTCCCATCTCTTCCTCCAAAGCCCTATATGGGGCAGAAAATTCACCAACTCCAGGCATCAGGAGGGGAAAAAACTAAACCCCAAACCACCCCTCTTCCCTCAACCTAGCCAGAACCAGCATACAAACTGAAAAAAAAGTTTCCTATCCCATGCTGAGACCTTACATCAAATTAAAACCTCTAAAGCCTAGGTCCCACTTCAGACTAGAAGACTTCAGAAGGGTCAGCCTTCTTTGATGGAAAGCTTCCTCCAGCTTCTGGATAAGTATCAGTCAGCCTTGGAGCTTAAGTTGTAAAGGTTACTGCATCAAATGAGGTTCCCAGTTTAAATCCCAGTCCTGAAGAAGCCAGCAATAACAAATACTTAATCTGAGCTCCTTTTACTTTTGCCAGTTAAATGCACATTGGAAAGTTCACATCCTAATTACCTTTAGAAATAAAATTATTAAAAAGCCAAACAGTGGAAAGTTAGGAATGGTGGGACAGAGGTTGTAACTACAAGCTCAATACATACCTATAAAAGGGTGATGATGGTGCCATGCTTATTCTTGTGATCACATACCAATTTCACGCCCAGGCTGCATGTATGCAGGGACAGGATAACCATGTGCTACCCAATCCATTGGAAATCTGGCACTTTTTAAGTGTTCTACTTTTTTGACCTAAATCATATCTCTCTAACGTACTTTCAGCTACAATATGGAATCACACTGAGAAACTTCATCCCAAGAATGGAGGTTTATTGAGTACCTCACTAAACTAATCCCTCCTCAGCAGGGAGACAAGGAATAGACAATCCATCGATCCCTTCTGAGCTGAAATGACTAATCCATCATGCTGGTATAGTGATACTAGAAATGACCCTCTAATATTGCCAAAAGCAGGCACTTCCCAAATCTTTAAACTGTGCTAATTCTGTAGGGAAGGTGCAGCAATCATTACAGATTCATGTAGTTATGGCTTTTTTTGCATGCATTTCACCACATACATCTGTGGGTGCTGACTGAGCTAAGGTAGGTTTTACTTTCACCCTATTCCCTAAAGCAAAAAGATTGCCCCAAGGAAGCCTGAGCAAATTGCTCTAGTTGGGGGGCATGGGCAGCTGCACTCTGTATGGACTAAAGCATACCTGCATATGGATTTCCAGACCAGACCAAACCTAATAAAAACGGGTAGGACAGGGGAAAAAGATCTGCTGGCCAAATACCACCAGCAGCATAGCCACAGAGGTTGTTTCTGCACCCTGTCCATGGGATGCACCTGAGTTCTCACCACCTTCCTCAGAGCATCCCACCTTCTTAACGGCGCACGGGAGCGAAGGTCCACCCCTGAAAAGTAATAAACATAACTCTTCCTCCTTCTGTAGTCACCAGGTAGTTGTGCTTAGAACAATAGTCTTCAAACACTTGCAATGACAGGAGGTGGCGATACTCAGACAGATGAAAGTCACCGGGCATTTTTTTTGGCTAAGCACCCTTGTATGAGCTAGCCATTCCGCCTTGTGTTCCCGTAGTAGGAAAGGGGTCTGCCTCCCTAATTCACCAACTGCATCTATTGCAACGTCTGCCGTTAGTCTGCAAAACAATTATGGCATGCGGCCTGTTGGAATTCAGTAAACTTACTGTTTCAAACACTTGTAAATGTTTACAACAGTCAAATCAAATGCTTCCAAAAGGACAAAGCAAAATCCAAAATCTAAACATCCCTGAGTCCTAGAGGTAAACAGCACTGTATCCTGATGTCAGGCAAGCACATATCTCTCCCATGGTCAGAGCCAAAACATAAGGTCTGAACGCCCTTCTCTCCCCCACTTACTCCTGTCAGACACTTAGAAAATACAAATTAACACCCTAGCTTTTTGTTCCTTCTCCCTTTTTTACTTCTATAAGAAATGCAAGTTTCTGATAGTGTTAAATGCTTCAGATAATGAGAACAAAAACAGAGCCTACTTTGAAGGACAAATGCTTTCCTGCTGCCTTCACCCAAATACAAAGAGGCCAGAAACTCAGCTCTGCACTTGGATATCAGTGTCCTACAGCAAGGACATTCAATAAGATTTCTCAAAAGAAACAGAAATGCTTACATTCAGTCTCTTCCTCTGTTTAGCAGAACTTAGATCCTCTACAGTGCCCAAGTGATTTCCACTTTCCCTGAACCCACACAAGTCATAAAGAGAAGGTGCCAGCTTACCTCTAGAATTTCTCCCACCTCTGCTCCTTCTGAGTGAATTTGTCTAGTTAAGAGTTGAATCCCGCCTCACACACAAACACACACAAATGTTTTCCTTCCTCGTTTATCTGGGTTTCTCTTCCATAACCTGCCTCCCATTGTAGAGACATTCTGGCTATTTCTTAGACCTAAGTGCTAGGGTTTATTTTTGCAGGAGAAACTGAAACAGGAACACAACCACCCCTTCAAAATGAGCAGAAGACAGAGCAGCCTATACCAAACTAAGTATTTCAGGCCCCTGAGCGAGAAACACCACGTGCAAGAGGCACAGACTGCTGTCTCACAGTAACCTCCATTTTAAAAGGAGGAGCTGCAATGCAAACTTAAGCAGATCACACCTACAATAACATCAGATGGGAAGTGATATAGCATAGCAATGGAATGGAAGTGTCCTGTGAACAGGGTGAATGAGGTCTTCCTTCACATCACCTCTACCCAGAGCAGGATGTTCAGTAAAGTACCACTCCCAAACAACCTCTGCCTAGACCTGAGGATGAGAGAGAGAATAATGTCACTAATATTCTGCCAGAAGGGCCCTTACCTAGTGAAAGGCTGGCATTAGACTGCCAGGAGTTTTACTAGCATCACAGAAATCCATTCAAGTAAGAGCAACCCTATTAGTAAACAAACAAATGTCTGGAAGGCAAATGTGACATTTCTCCCTTTATCATTTCCTACACATACCAAAAATCCTTACACCAGAGAGAGGCGGTGAGGGAAGTAACAATGAGACCAGGAACACTTCCACGCTCTCAAAACTAGGCTTGTCAGAAGCTGTTGAATGTCTTTGTCACGTAACACTTGATGAGACAGACAGGAGCTCATTTTCTTTGGCCATAATATTTCAGATTTCCTGAAAGAAAAAAAAAGGCTTACAGAGTGACATCATCCATCAGGTCATGCTCCTCCTCACTGCTCCAAGTGATCTTTTTAAGTTATCAGGCACTTTTAACTCCAGCTTATGAAGAAAAGGGTCTCAAAATTGCTTAGTTCTTTAAATTCCTGCAAAAACAGGGCCCAGATTGGAGACCAATCCTAATCAGTGCCCCAACTGAACAAAGTCTGAAGCATTTCGTCCCTGTCAGGCATCAAGGAGTCCACAAAGCCCTTAAGAACCACAGGAAACCAAGCTTCATTGGATTTTATTTGTTTTTCCAATCGTTTTGCTAAATAGGTGAAGGCAAGCCCAAGAAGGAAACACAACACACTGTTTCTGGCTTTTGCAGAATGGTACTGCAACCTCACAGCTTAGGTTTCTCTGCTAAAATAGGGGTGATTAACCAGCTAGCCTTTTCCCACATCAGTGCTGTAGCCTTCCCAGTCACCTCTTCCTCATACCTGGCAATTGTGTCCTGAACTGCAGCTTCACTGGTTCCTCACCTGTTAATCCACTGATGATCTGCTGTTTCCTACATCTCTGTCAGAAATCTGAAGAGACAAGTTTGCTTTGTAAGAATAAGCCTGTGTCAGCTGACCATAGCCATCCCCAGAGCGCAGTGTAATGCTACCTTTTCTAACAGAGACACAAGATACATATGCCATTCCAAAAGTTCTTTTGAACATCCATAGAAAGCGTAATTAAGATGCTTCTTCAATCCAGAAGCGCATCACCCAACCTCTTCATCTTCCCAAAGCTGTGTTTTGCTGAAATGGTAGTCAGCAGCTTTAATGAAGTACTTCAATTTTGGATACACCTACACTGCAATTACAGGATGAGATCACAGCATGGGTAATGTAAACTCTAATAGGGCTAACATTAGGCAAAAGCCATAGCACCACTGCTAGCCCAAGCTGCAGCCCAAGTTTCAGCCCAAACTGCAGCCTAAGAGCAGAAATTCCAAGGTCTCCATAAGCAAACAGTGGAGTCTGTTGCTCACTGTAATTTCCTTGCTACCTTCTTCGCCTAAAACAGCATAGGCACACGTCAGGCATAAATTCACTGTGGAGGCACATTTTGCTGTGCCAGCCATGCCTTGTTTGGGAAACCAAGGCTACTGCACTAATACAAAATAACATTTAATACCAAATAGCAATGTCTTCTCAGTTGCTAGCCGTACTGTAACCAATCATCTTGTTCCCTACAGATAAGTTATCAGTATTCACACACAAAGCGCCTCAAGGAGGAGCAGTCAAAATTTACAGGCTAAACTCTCCCACAGAGTCATTAAGGTGCTACAGAAGGGAACAGCACATAGGCTAAAAGAGCAATCCGACATCCCCTCTTTTAAAGCTGCAGTGGACTTGCTTAAGCCTCATACGCTTTTAATGAATTCACATCAATAGTGTTTTTCAAATTGTAGACTTTGGAGAAAGTAATCTTTAACACCTCACAATCTAACATTCTACCAAAATGAAGAGGTCTTAATACAAGTCAGAATAAGCCCCTCAGGCTCCATTACACCAATATAATGGTCCTCTCACCTCAGTTCTTCAGCCACAGCTTATGAAGTTGACCAGCTGTTAGCAGAAGGCTTCTCCCTAAGATTTGCACATAAAGAAAAAAGGTCACAGAATTCCAGATATACAAATTCCCAATTCCTCAATTCCCAAGCCATTTCAGAACCTAAAACTCCACATTTCTCGCAGAAGCTGGAGTTTTGCTTAGCTTGCTGTCTTTTCAAAGACAGGGAAAGACATTTGGCACCCATAGTTCCATTAAATGAGCAATTTCCTGTTTTTATTTTTTATCAGGAGTAAATTGAAGGCTTTCAAGTGCCCAAGTGGTATGCATGAAGCTTTACTTAGCACCTTCCAAAATCAACAGCACACTCTTTTGCCACATATTCAGAGAGATACTCATCAACAGCTTGTCACTGTGCTGTAGAAACACAATGATTTAGTCAACGTAGCGAATGGAAGACAGATTACGTCATTCAGTTGACAGACTCCATGAAAATTACTCAAAAAGAACAGCAAGTATCAATTCAGGACAAAACATACTTTATTGTACTGTAATGTCATAAGTACAAGAAAAGTACTGCAGAGAACCATGCTAACGGGGCTTTTAGGTCTGTGAAGGACAGAAGTACAAGATAATGGGGTACTACTGTACTCAGTGCAAAAACTGATTCATTTGAGGCACAAGTACACTATTGTTTAAGCAGCTTGATTCAAGCACAGCTCTGGTATGTGATCTACTCTGTTTTCTTTCTATGTGACAGTTCTATAATAAAGCTACTTTTACATGAAATAGGCAGTAGATTCAAGTCAGGGGTGTCCAAATTGCCACTTGGCAACCAAAACAATTAAGAAAAATACTCTGCATAGTCACCCTCCACATTTTAGTTTCAGATATGGAGCTGTGGCTAGTGAAGAAAAATTACTCTGAAAGGTCAAAGCCCAGTCTGTTTGGTTGGGTGGGGGGGAGTTTTCCCCCCCTTGTACATCTGTGGGTGACTTACTTCACATTGACCACAATTTTCCAATTAAAAAAAAAAAAAACTTGTATCTTTGATAAGGAATCGTACATATCTAACATTCAAATTAATTTCAGCCCTTGAGATCTTAACTTATGGCTTAAGACACAATGAAAGTGTTTGGGCACCCTTGAGTTAAGTTAACAAAGAGCATTTTTGCTAAAAAGGCAAGCAAGATCACCGTTTTAAACAGAGCTGACCTCTACAAGAAGAAAGCAGGAATCCAAGTCACTAGTTACTACTAGGCTGACATGTACTGCTGCCCAGAAAGATAAAAATATAACATCACAATGAAAAGGTTCAACAAAGTTGAAAGATAAAGGTTTCAACACCAGAAGCAGCATTTGAAAACAAGCTGTTTAAGTTAATCTTTTCAAGAGATGCAGATTGCATAACTCTAGGCATGAACAAACATGCTGGCAATCTTCTCCTTTTACACAGCAGCTGTGTTTAACATAGGAAGTTCTGGGTTTAAAGAAAGCTACTTGAAGAAGAATTAAGATTTGCAATTGCCCGTCTACTTAATGAGATTAGTAGAGAAATGAAAAAAAATTACTAGTGAAACAGTAGTTTCCTCAGTGGATCCCTATCATTACAAACACAGCTTCTGATTTGTAAGCAACGCAAGACTAAACAAGACAACTATTATTTTATATTATTACTATGCTTATAAGTTACATCAGTTAAAATTAAAAAAAGCCAAGCAGTTTTGCCCTATTTCAAGAATAGTTTCCAATCAACACCAGTTTACATGGTGAATGGGACTTCACAAATAAACAAGGAATGGTGACATCTTTGGGTCAAGAACGACAAGAAATAATGGGCTCTGTGCTACCAATCAACCTCAACAAGAATATGGCACAAGGGCCAGCCCAAGCTGTACCAACACTGAACCTTTAGCACTCGGCACAAATTCGGATCTCTTTACTTTAGCTAGCAAATCAGTTGAAAAGACTGGGTAAAAAAAAAACCCTAACTAAAAACGTAAGCCAAAAATTGGAATATACTTTTAAAAAAAAACATCTGTAGTTTTAAAATAACTTTATGCTGACATCAGTTTGTGCAAACTAAAAAAAAACCTCATTGATTTCTCTCTAACAAAAGACAAATCCCCCAAGTACTTTCCTTTTAGCCCATTGTATCTGTAGATACAATCTCAAATCTAACAGATGTAAATGCAAGAGAGAAAAAGTTACAGCATCTGCACAACATTCTTTCTACAAACAGCTGCTGGAGGGAAAGTAAAATATAAAAGGAATAAAGAAAGGAAGGTTCCATCTGAAATACTCTCTCAATCTTTCCCAAACTGTAGTCCATGAATCCGACCCTGATGCTAAGGTGACAGTGTATGTAAGCAGATTTTTTTGTTGATTTTATTATTTTTGAGTTTCAATTGAAGAGAACCTGCAAAGAGACTCAAGTCTCTTCAGGAATTGTCGGATGGAACATGCTCCTCAAATCCTTCACTCTCTCGGACCAACGCTCTTTCCAGGATAACACGGCCTTCCTTGTAGCGCTGGCTGTCTTCAGTGGCAAATTCATAGATCCAACCCAGTTTGCTGTTGCAGTTCTTGCAGCTCACGTCTCGAACCATGTGGCGGCCAGTGAGCATGACCCGATCCTGAACTTCACTGTATTGCAGATTTACCACCTGATACAAACACACAGGGGACAAGAATAGAAAGGATTAGTCTGCTTAGAGCAAAGCTTGGTAATAATGTGCATGACTATCAACATTTTAAAAGTAAAGAGCCTGTGACACTGCACATGAACTGACAACTGCAGTGTAATAAGTCAACAGTCCTTGAATATTTCCTGCTTGAGAAGGTAAGACTTTAGAGATGTGCTTCTTGGGGATGTATAACCCTTACTGTTTAACTGAGACACATGAAATGCTATCAAAAGACGTATGAGAGTGCAGCTATGTTCAACTTTGGTGAGAAATTCCTGGTGAATAGCTTGTAAACTAATTGATATTAATCCACTTGTAATATATGTAACCCATTTCTGTAACTGATGTGATCACTTATTCCCAGAAATCAGAACAAAAATATTAAAAGAGGTACTTCTTTAAAAATCTTGGGGTGCTTTTGAAATAATCATCTAAAAAAAAAAAGGAAGGCTCAGTGGCTGAGAGCATAGGCATTAAACATTCACCTTTCTTTGTGTGCTATCTCAGCAGTTTAAAATACACTTTTAACTTGTTCAGGCAGCAATACCACAGAACCAGGATATATAATTCTGGTTGAATTAAAAGTTGATGTCAGAAGTACATCCAAACTGCTAATGTGCAGAAGGATTCTAAAAGATGGGGCTGCACTGTTTTCTCAGCTTTCCACATGACTATGCTTGCTCTCTCTGCTTCAGATGTAAGGCTTCTGACTGCAGAAATGTAAAAATCAAATTTCTGTGATTAAACCCCACTATGTAACACCAGAAAAATTTGAAGCCCAGGATCCAGTGATTATTGGATGAGAAAGAAATCAAATGCACAACTCGGACTAATGCTCACATGTAAATACTACTGATATGATTCAGCATACCAGAAATCCCAAGGCCAAGCACAGTTAACAGAAGACATTACTGATGCCTTTATCAACTTTGCCAATGGCCAAGTGGCTTTCAAGAAAAAACCCAAACCAGAAGACACCAATGATTACATGATCAGGGACTCTGTGAGAAACCAAAGGACGATCACTGTTTTTCAATGAGTCTAATGGACAAATCTATATAGAAGAGTTAATAAATAATGCTACAATTCACTCAGAGTTATGACTTTCGTATTTCAATCTGTTGAATTAAATCAAATTTCATCAATTAAAAAAAATATTAACGAACTCAGAGCATTATTGCCCATAAAGGAGACTGTGGTTATCTAAAGTTGCCAAACTACTGTTAGCTTAAATGCATTTTAGAAATTAAACAGAATATTATCTAGACTTTTTTTTTCACTGAGTAGAAATGTAAATGCCTTTGGAACTCTCTGATAGACAAAAGATACTCACAGTGAATTTGAGTTTCTTTTTACAGACGTCTCAAAGTTAAAACTCCATGCATTTTGGCATGATACCTCTCTATATACACAGTCCTCTTTATAGTCTTTTAGTATTGCAGACAAACTAATTTAGATAGCTTACCATCAACAGTAAATGCCTAATTTGACTTCAAAGACAATTGAATAGAACAAAATAAAAATAAAAGAATTAAAACAGCAATTACACAATACTTTAACCAAGAAGTTTTTGAGTTTTAATGACGGAGTCATATCCCACAAACTCATTTTTCAAAAGCAAATAGTCGTTTCCCCATAGCTTCTTACCAACCTTGTTAAAAAGGAAGGCTCTTCCCGTGGCCCCTGTAAAACGAGTGGAGATGAGTTCAGAACGATTGGTCAGAATCGTGTCGCAGTTTGCACAGGAGAACAGGCGAGTGCCACCAATATGATCCAGAAAAATTCTTCCCATTTTTAGAACTTATGTAAGTTTATACTCCAGACCTGAAAGCAAAAAGAAAGATCATGTACATGTAAAAAAAGCATTGCCCAAACCAAAAAAAAACCCAGCCACCACGCCCTATATATATGGCAGAATATTCTGCAAACCAATTCAGCTAATGATTGCAGAGGGCTTTCTTTCATAGATGAATTACTGAACTTACAGACTGCATTCATCCTTTCTCAAGACAAGTTCTTTCCCAAAGTGACCATCTAACCAATAAGATGACACACCTAGATATAAACTAATTACATTAAATAAGCAAAACAAGCAAACTATGAACTGAAACCTTTAAAATATAGTTCAGACATTTGCAGACAACTGTTGGGCCCTATAGTTCTTAAACTCAACAATCTTCTACTTCTTTCCTATTTTCTTTTCCTCTTTAATACAATACTGAAATTCCATTCTAGTATATTCCCAACAACTCACCTATCTTAGTCAGCACTGGGAAATGAAACACCGAGAAGTACATTGAGTCACCAAGACAATTATAGTTTAATTTTCCCAAGTCAGCCCCCCTTTTTTAAATATATGTTTATTTTGTCACTTCCCCTTAGCTTTGCACAATTTATGACAGGCAGCCACACACCAACACCATCCAGGATGCTTTTGTCTTCTAGTATAGCAGACTGGGAGACTGTATTTGACTTGACACTTAAGGGTTTCATATACATAACAACATAGGAAAGGTTTGGATGCTCTTTCACATAATAAACAATCCACTCAGTCTTTACACCACACAGTTTTATATACAAACATTTAAAGCCGTCAAATCTAAATGCAAAATACAGTGTCATTTACCCAAGCTATTTCCAAAGCATCATCACTAAAGTACCTGAGCAACTCCAAAGAGCAGAAAAAGAGAGCTTAGAAAGTTGAGCGCAGATCTGCATACCCGATAAATAAACCTCTTCACTCCTTGGGAAAATTAAAGTATCTCACCAACTTTATACCAACTAACATAAATTACTCAAAGTTAAGGAGTGAGTAGGCGCAGAACATATCAGACAGCTGAAAATTTAAATCACGAAGGATAAGATACCTTGACAAAGGAATTAAATGATGATGTTATTTCCATTTCAACTGCAGAAAAGTTTTATGACTAAGCATCTATAGTTAAACAAGTTAAATATACCTCCATTTATGCTTCAGATGTGGAATCAGGAAAGAGTATTGTCTTGCTTTTTCCACGCACAGCAATGAAAAGTAAATCTGACACACTGCAATATTAAAGTTGTGTGGGTTTTACTTTTCAGAGCAGGAGACAGTGTGCCGTTCATACGAAAATTAATCAAATTTTGTGCTCATCAAGTTGAATATTAGATGTCAAACGCCTTTAAGAAGCGCAAATACCTAAATTAAACCAATTTCACGTTTTAGGGGATCAGTTTCTTAAAGCTTACTCTGACATGCACAAGCACACACAAAATTTAAAACACCATTTTTACATATAAAAATCATAAGTCATCCTGATTTTTTTTCAATTATTTCACCACTTTGTTTTCTTTCGATGTGTGGCAATAAAAAGGGTTCCTAGTATTGAACAGACTGATTTTAGCGCAAGTTCCTTACATTTAGGTTTTTCTAATCACTATTGTATCCCATCTGAAGGACACATAAAAATTCAAAGCACTGGAATGACTCTTTACATTAAAGGTGGTATAATACCCATTTCTCTTCTTGAAAGGATAAATAACACAGGTATTGAGTTCGACAAAAATATGTCAAAGACTTAGCTGAGTGTAGGGGTGTGACTCCAATCAAAATAACAGGAAGCATTTTCCATCCATTTCTCTAAGCGTTATACCTTTCTAATATGCCTTTATATCTCCTAGCAAGTGAGGGCAAGAGAAAAAAATCAAAATGTGCATAGTGACAGCATGAAGGAAAATCAACAGACAGTAAGTGTGAATAAACAAGTATCAGTCAAAGTCTCCAACCAGAAGAAACCACAAATACAAGCAATAAAAGCAATTGTGACAGATATGCCCATAAGGCACTTGGCCTAGCTCCACATGCCACCCTTACTAATTTTGGATAATGTTATTTTTGTGTTGATTGTATTGTGGATTAAAAACAATTAACCGATCATAAGTTATTGTAAATGTGGAATCAACATCCAAAGGGATGTAAAATATTCTTTCAGGGTAAACACAATGCTCCTCCTGCCAGTATTTTTAGAAGCTAACATAAAACAAATCAAAAGACATCCCTCTCTTACCAAGGGCAACACAAACACTAGGCTTGGTAAGTGACAAGCACAGATCCATTACACAGGCTAATTGTGCAAAGCATGCCACTTTGAAAAATACGCATCTGAACACTTAAAATGCAAATACCTCACCTATCTAAATACATAATTCATGCTACTGCACCCAGAAAAGCAGTAACCCAAAGTCACTAAAGCCAAAATTGAAATACTTTAGATGAAAGCGTGACTGTAATTCTTAGAAGCAAGGTAAAAGTCAAAGCAACATACAAATGTATTACTTCTGGATATGGCATTATGTATGGATTGAAGTGTTTAGTCCTGAAGATACTGAACACTAAAAAATGCACAAAGAAATATGTTCAAAGACTTAAGGCTGAAAAACCTGCCTAAAATACAAGGCCCAAAATTTTCATTTACTTGTATCACCCCAAAAAGCTGAAAGTAACTTCATCAAGTGTCTAAACGAGAAAGAAACTACCAATAAGGCTTGGTTCCCAAGAGAAAGACAAAGTGAGATTCATTTAATGGTAGCACAAAGCTAGGAGAATTCAGACTAAAGTTACAGCAGAATCTAATAAACCAACTGGTACCACAATGATTTTCTGCAGAATACAGCACTTAAGAAAACACATATTCTCGAAATAAATAAATACACATTTAAAAATTTAGAAAATTAAATTATACAATCTGCATTATAACTGTCAAAACAGTCTAGATTTTGAGTATGGTTTTTTTAAGAAACTGCTAAAATAATGTAATCCTACTAGAATGTCTAATAGTTTAAAATAACCTTTATGCTTAACTGCCCCTGGTAGATTTCATTTAAAATAGACAGCAGCCTACAACTATCATTAGCTCTCAGTTTTGATTGCTACAGGATTTCAATGGATCCATAAGGGTCCGGATGAAGTGTTGTAAAACCTTATATTAGTCTTAATATTAACTGCTCACAGTAGTAAAAAGTAGGAAAAAAGTTACAAAATGACTGCTAGTAAGGCAGCTTTCAAATACCACATTTGATCATGAATTTTCTACATAACCTAACACTGAACTTTTGCTTTTTCCTCTCATATAAGATAGAGAGCTTAATTTTAGCTTGGGACCACTTCA
>VWZL01004596.1:315201-356946 GCA_013396915.1 Stercorarius parasiticus
AATCAGCGCTGCCGAGGCTCCGCCCCCGCCGCCTCACGCCCCGCCCCAGCCCGGCGGCGGCGGGCCAGGGTGGCCTTCAGCGTCGCGGAGTCAGGTGGCAGCGCTCCGCTGTTCCCTGTCCGTTAAGTCCCCTCTCCAGGCGCCTCACAGCCGCCGCCTCCCGGGCCCGTTGCCCTCCGCTCCCCCCATCTGCCTGCCTGGCCCCCTCCCCTCCGAAGCTCCCAGGCCTGCTCTCTCCCCGGGGACTTGGCCTGCCCTGGCGGTGAGCTTCACCGTGCCACAGGCCCCGTGAGGGTTTGAGGAGGGAAAAGGCGCCGAGATGTTCGTCAGCCACATCCCCACCTCCGTGAAGCTGTGACTGACCATGTTTCAGGCCACTCAAGTTGAAACCTGCGCAGACACCTTAAACGTTGCCCGTGGCAGAGTTGAAAGACTGGGGAAGAAAGAGATAAAAAGTGTTTGTGGCCCTTCTTGGCTATTAATTGCAAGCATTGTCAATTCCCTGCCAGTTCTAATGTCTCAGACTGTACCCATGGCAAATAAACAGTAGTCCTGGCCAAAATACAATGGAAAAAAGTCTTTTGGAGTTGTTGGTTATGAAAAAGACATGAAGAGGGGTGGGATTTTCCTTCTGTGGGACAAGCCATGCCACTTTAAGGATTTCTGTTCTAATAATATCACCTCCATCTTAGAGAAAGTGTATTTTTCATGTACGGTGATTCCTGGGTCTATCTGTGTGGTATCACCAGAGGAGCTGCAGTAATTGCAGGAAGGAATGACTCGGCAGGACTCTTCTGTCATCTCATATCAAAGGCAAAGGGACATCTCCGTGAACGTACAGCAGGCAGCACGTACTTACATGCCCAGCTGTTCTTCAGCTTGTGTCTTCTTGCATGGGTTCTTTCTTTGACCATTAGAAATAGGTAGGTTGAGGGGGACACAACCACCTACATGAGGTTAGGCAGTCAGTGATGGCTCAACATCAATATGTTAAGAGCTGCTGTTTGCTTTGGGCAGACCTCCAAAAAATTGCATCTCTTCGGCAGTGTCAGCTCTGGCCTGATCCTGAACAGAGCCGAGCATTGACATTTCTCATTGACCTGTCTTGAACCTCTCTTTAGATCACACAGAGGAAGCGAAAAGCGTTGGAGCAGTCTGTCAGACAGCAATCACTTCTTAGTTGATGGCATGGGGACAACCGAAGTACTAGGAATATTAGAACAAAGCCATAAAGACTGTGCCTGGGGTCCCATTTACCACCAGCAAATGGAGGAAATAACTGGTCTAACATGCCCTGTTTGCCAACAGATTGACCCGATCTGCTGTTGTGCCTCACTGAGTAACTGTGAGCTTTGTCCCTGGTGGATCTGCTCAGTCTCGTCACAGGAGCTATATGAAGGTCCACATCTTAATCATCGTTGCAAAGCTCCCATAGAGATCACTGTAAACAAAGCCAAAACAAGAGGAAAAAGAGGCAAAACAATGGTGCTTTAGTCACCATCGGTGACTGGGTCTTATCCAGGGACCTGTGAGCTCTCTGCTTAGCTCTGCTGCTGAGGCATCCCTCCATCCCTGGGCAAGTCAGTTCTTTTTGCCTCGTTCTCCCTCTGTAAAATGGGGAGAGCAGTGCTACCTGCTTTACTGGGTGATTGCGTGTTTGCTTAAGTACTGTTCTCCAGTCTGGGCATATGGAGCAGATATATGTCTGAACATTGCAATCGTCATAATATTACCATGAAAATAAAACAAAGCCCAAACCTATGAATAGTATTAAATTCTCAACAGTAGGGAAGGTAGCTGTACCAATCAGAAAGAAACCAAATTGACCATGAGACAAGCAGAGAATGGATTAGCCTGTGCTTGACAGATGGTACCAGGGACTGATGTTTCTATTTCCCTTGCAGAGGGTCTTAGAGAAGGGGGACAGGGGAGGGTGAGGTAGGGCACATTTATTAGAACGAAGCAGCAGGCAGTAGCAGCTCTGCTCAAAACCACCAAAAATACCAAAAGCAATTTCCAATTAGTTTGTAAGGGACATGTTGCATATCAGCTACAGGGTGAAAAACAGGAAGAGCAATATTGTACCACATGGCACTTTTAATTTTCAAAGCAGCTTGAAAACATTAATTAATCCTCCTCTGACTTAGGGAAATGCAGTGCAGTCAGCAGTTTGTTCCTTTACTTCTTATGCCAGGATTTGGGAAGACCCTGGGCCATTTCCACAGCTGATTCATATCATGATAGCTCAAATTACTCTGGAGGAGCCAGTCCTCACTACAGCACTACTGATCAGAAGAGGCTGTGTTAGGTCTGGAACCTAATGAACCAGAGAGAGGGGAGATGCCTGCACCCAACAGTAAGGCCAATCTTTAACATTTGTCCCATCTAAATCCCTTTTCCAGCGCTGTGAACAACATTAGGAAGCATTTCAGAGAAAATTAGGTGACTGAGGAATTAATCACAATCTCAGAAAGAATTGTGCAGTGAAACTCAGACACCAACATATTGATCTAATTAAAACCTCTGACAAAACTTCAGTGGAATTCAGCAGGACCTGTGTACGTCCCGTTGAATTAGTGTCAGGGCTTGAGGGCTGCTTATGCAGATCTTCTCTAAAGAGAAAATGTTACAGCTTAGTGGTTTTTACTCCTACTCAGTCTCCAGAACCACTGTTAATTTTCCAGTACACTTGTAGATTCCTGCATGGCAAAGCTGAGCCTACTAAACCAGGTGTGCCTGAGGTGGGACAATGACCTAGTGGGATTTTCCATTGCTGTTTCTCCTGTGCTCAGGAATTCTGGCAGCAGAGAAGAGGCAGCTGAAATACAGAGCCAGACTACACGCTGTGATCTGAGAGGCAGCTTGACTCCTAGATGCCCCTTCTGTGTCTTCTCAGCTTTGCCTCGCATCAAAGGCTGGGTTCATCCCACTAGCTGCTCTTGTTATTTGACAGTGGCTACTGATAGCCTCTGTTTTTCAGCAGTGATGGTACAGCCTGCAACATCATTCTCATAGAGTAAGCCTACTGACACACAAAGAAAAAAAAAAACTTAATTACCTTTCGTTTTCCCCTCACAAGCTGACACCTGTTGCTTTTGGCTTACCTGAAAGCTGACATGAGCACAAGTGCCATTTACAGATACTTTTTCAGATGACTGTTTTGCAAGGGGAAATTACTTATACAGTTAATCTCAAGATCAGAAGATGGAAGATCAGTGATGAAAAGGTCCCTCCATGCCCTCTCCATAATGGCAAAGCTGGACTCATTACCCTGTAACCATACCTAGTAGCTGTTGGCAGATTTTAAAAGGTGTTTAAGTGCAAAATCCCAAAACACCCAGGAGCCATATAAAAGAATGAACTTAATGCCCAAAGAGGGACTCAGAATTTGTGTGATTATTAAGATGTCAGGAACGGAGACAGTAAACAGGCCTGATACCAGGGAATGCATAACACTCTTCCACGGAAACAAAGCGTCATCATTGCAAACGCCGCAGTTCAGGGAGGCTGGCAGAGGGACACAAATCACCCTGAAGCCAGTCACTATTGCAGTAAGTGGGACACTGCTGCTCCCTAGCAAAGAAAGCAAGGATGCTAAGCAGCATGGGTGGTGATACAAACATATCAAAGATGGGACAAGGATCTTACAGGTTTTTTGCATTGTTAGGCTGCCTTTTTTTAGTCTTCCATGGTGGAGGATGATTACTGAAATAAGGAGAGCTCTCAGGTTGTGGTCTCCTACAAAGGGTCAGGCTGATTATTATTCTTTCTGTATACAGGCTCCCATAACCACCTCATCTTGCCAAGGGACAGGGTCACTCCATCCCTTATTCTTGGAAAATGTTTAGAAACCTGACCCAGCTCAGAAGATCATGAGAGACTTGGAGGACAGGCTACCTGTATGACAGCTGCATGCTTGTGCTTTCCTCTGCCCCTGTCTCAAAAGTCACTGTACAGTGGCAACGCTTTGCAAGATCATATGAGTTAATGGTCTTTTATTTGGGGGAAGATTTTATCAGGTGTGCAGCACATGGATGACAGCCATCTGATTATGCCACTTCCTCCACACAAAGTCTTGGTCTGATGCACACATGTGCATGGAAAGAAGATGCAATGGGGGGGTGCTCCATTGACCCAGCCGAACAGGGCAAGCCATGATCCAGCTGCCAACTCCTTTGTATTTTACAGTATGTGATTTCAAGTGAGATTTCATCCTCAGCTGAGGAGGTAAAGCTGGAACGATTCCTTCAGCACAAAAAACATCACAACAGCTGTCTACCAGGAGAGGAGATAAACATTTTGGGAAGAGCAGCTACTCCAATGCACGTGGACTTCATCAAAGAGTCTGGGCTGTCCCTATTGTTTGTGAGCACTGGATGAGAACAAAGACAGATTGGGCTAGAAAGGGCACCACACACACATTCAGAGCACATACAGAATAGGACACTTTAAATGCTATAGTGGATTGCCATTTTTTTGATATAATCAGAGGAATCTACTAGCTTGGGAATATATACACACATACATGCCTGAGGCCTAGATTAATTCCCATAACTTTCTTTTTGGTTGCACTTAACAGGAGATGGATCTGGTCCATTACAATTGTCTCTTGACAGTCAAGAGCAAGGAAAAAATCTTTGTATCATTGTCAGTCTTTTTCATTTGTTGTTCCTAGAGCTCTGGGTGGGGTTTCCCACCTACAGTCAACACAGCATTTCCTTTAAGGTCTTGGAGCTGATTCAATATTGCTGTCAGTCCTTTAACAGTACAACCCCCTGCTCAGGAGGCACACTTTCAGGTGTCAAAGGTGAGCCTATTTAAAGGAAAAGTGCTAGCCTTTCTACTCTCTTTTGTTCATAGATATCTACCCAAAGACATTTACCAGAGATGCTAAATTCAGAGGGAGCAGAGAGGAAAAGGCAAGCGAAGCCTGGGAGAAGAAACAAGTGGCCCACATAAAAAGGTGAGACGGGACATGCAAGGGAAGGGAACACGACATGGAAGCCTACCCAATAAGTAGCTTCATCCATACCACTGAAATGGTGGGGGAGAGGCTTGTTTTGTGATCTTCTTGACAATCTAATAATACTTGGTTGTAGTCAAACACTCCTGTGAAGGCAGAGTACACATAGGACTGGGAGGAGAGCTCAGCAGGTATGTGTCCGTGTTTAAAACCAGTCTCCAGGATAGAGAAACCTTGAGAAGGCAGACTTCAAATCCGGTTTCTGTCCAGCAGCAATGACATGTGGGCAGTACCACCTCCCTTAAGGAACAATAGGTTTCAACAAGTGAAGCTTGTGAGAGAAGCCTGCACCTGATGAAAAAGAAAATGCCTAGCTCCCCTTCTGCGAATGCTTCAGAGGTCTGCCAGGGGGCTGTCAACTCAGAGACCAGCTGTACAGCTGAGTAAACAATAATGCCTTTACCTCTGGGACAAAGCAGGAGAGATGATGCATGATTTTTTTTTTCCAGGGCATTGAGACCACCACAGAAGTGAGAAAGGATTTCTTTCCTTTCCAGGTACAATAGTAACAAAAAGCTGGAAGCTATCTGCAGGTCTTACATCTGAAGGTATAGTGATGAGGCTTTGTACTTACACAGTATCATGCACGCTGAGTAAGCAGTGCCATTCTTGCTGCAGAGATAAACATTAAGAGTACAAGAGAGGCAAAGGAATGATCTGGAGCCCCTGGTCCTGCCAGAGAGGGAATGGCAAGGTTAGGCCAGGAGAGCAAGGCATAGAGTCTTTTTGTTGTGCTCTCCAGGCTCCAGTTTGGCTGAGAGCCCAAGGGAAGAGTGCCTGGGGGCTTTCATGTAGTCAGTTGCTTATATGGCAAATATAATTATTCAGCATTCAGCACATGTGATTTGCCTTACACAGGACAGGCTCCCAGTTAGACTAGCAAGGGACTTGCTAGTAAAGGTAGCTTGAGTCACTCATAAGCCAGTGAAATAGGTGAAAACAAGAAGATTAAAGAATACTACAGGTTCAAACTCAGATGGACTCACAAAACTTCAGTACAGCATGCATGTAAGCAACCCACACCATGCCCGATTCAGTTTTCTTATTTCAGTGGAACTACACACACAGATTGCTCACATTTGGCAGAGGTGAGCAAGCTTTCTTCCTAGATTTGCAAGACATGACACAAGGGGGATAGTTGCCTTCACAGATGATTATGCATCAACAAGTATATCACAGGCAGGCAACAGAGCATCAACAGTACCTCAGCAGGCAGGTGAGCTGCAGCAATGACAACTTGATGTGGGGTGCATACATCCAACAGAGCACAGGATGGAGGACTCGGCAGTCTAGGTCCTGGAAGAGAAAGGCTTTAAGGGAAAGAGTTGGACATTCTATGTGTTTTGAGGGGGCACAAAACAGGAACAAAGCAAACAAAACCCTTAATTTGCCAATAAAGCACAGAAGAGTATTCCATCATTACCGTGGTTGCATCATTATTAGTCAAGCTTCTAGGCATCTGCTAATGTGGCAGCTAATTATTATTATTACAGTGTTTAGACAGATTTTTAAAAGGCATCATGTAGGTGCTTCACTCCCATTCATTTCGGAGAGACTTGAGCAACAGGGACTTAGCTCATAGTCCAGCCTCAGACTGGAACATGGGAGGCTACATGAAGTGATCATCCCTTCATGAATCTCTAACCAGCAAAAAGCAAATGTACCTTCACAGGTGTCCTGTTAAAATCTAGACTGGTTTGAAAAGACTTGTTAGACTGAACTAACTAACCAATCTAATGATACATCTTAGCCCTTGAAAACCACAGTGTGAAAAACAGCCTCCACCTCATGCTAAGTTCTGAACAGGAAAGAACATAGTATACCTGCAAAGTTGTGTTGTGCCCCCTCCCTTTGCATTCAGATACTTTCATCATATAGCAATGAAGAGAAGATAACAGCAATGAGAAGATACCAGCACAGCAAGGCAGGGTTTAATTTAATGGAAAAATACTGCTGTAAGGACTGCAAAGCTGGGAAACAGTCTGTTACCATCATCAGGAGAGCTGTGTGTTGGGCTGACATTGAAAAAGCTGTTCTCTCATCAGCTATGCTAGTATGGTCTCCAGTGAGCTATCAAGATAACTTCTTTACAGGCCAGTTAGTAAGGCTAATTCAGCAGGTCTGAAGGAGCCCTGAGAAGATGTGGCCCTCTGCATGTCCCAGCACACCCTGTGGTTTAGTAGAGCTTAGGACACCATCAGGCTCATAACTCACACCATGTGGAGAGATGACAGGAATGCCTAGCCCATGCTTGCTTACACCACCAGCCACCCCCCACCTCCACTCACTAGCTCACAGCATTCAAAAAGCAAACTCCAGAGAAATGAGCAGATAGAGAAGAAGAAACCTGTAGCAGACAACAGAAGGAACCCATATAAACCTATTCCTAAAATAAAAAGGAGGAGCTGCAAACTCTTAAGTAGACATATTCCTCATGGGACCTATTTTTGCAAGTATGCATAGACAGCTGTGCATGAGTGAAGATGAAGTGCAACAAGTAGCTGGACCTCCTTGCAAAGAGTGCTGGACTGAACTGCTTCTTCCAGTAACTTAAATGAGGGCAGCCTTAACACCAGAATATTTGCCAGGGAACAGCAATGGCCTGCTGTTCCCAAGGGGCAGGCAAACCAGGAGCCAAAGGCAATCCCAGCACAGGCAGTGGCCTTATTGATGGAACACAATCCCACAAGACCCAAACACAGCAAACAGGGACAAATGCTGGTGGCAGGGTCCATCAACAGCCCCAGACACAACAAGTGATGAACAAGGTCCAGGGTCCATGCAGGAACAAAAAGAAACAGAACCATGCCTGGAGGCAAGCTAGAACCATCCAGGAGAATAACTACCTGCAGTGGAGGTCTATGGTCCATCCCAGAGGCAAGGCTACAGACAGGCCCACCTGCAACACAGCTCAGGCAGGAACTGAACAAGTGCTCAGTCCAGAGTTTAAATGGAGCCCAGGAGCCCATGGGCAGGGGGGTGTGGGTGGAGGCCCCAGGTGAGGCTGGTCAGTGCAATTAAGGACTTTTGGTGCCCTCGGGGCAATGACTATATTATAGAGTTAAAATGGCACCACTAGCTAAGGAAGTGGATAATAGGAACAGCTTAATTTGAACTTCTCACGGTACAGTACAGTACTTATGTTGGTATTTCCTAATTCTTGTTTTTTAAAAGTTCAACTATTATAATTTAGTATGACCTTTCTCTATGGAAATGTACTGACCTCAGTCTGGTAGAATCTCAGGTTCAAATCTGATCAGTTAGCAAGAGAAATGTGTCTGATCTCATTCCAATTCCTTGCAGATATTTGCCCAAAAAGTCACACACACACTCTTGGCAGTTTCCAATTCACTTTGGGGAGATCCAATTTTAGATAGCTGAGAACAAAGTAAGTCAAGAAGCAGTATGTCACAAGGACTAGGATGCTTTTAAACTTGATACTTGATTGACCTCTGTTTTCTTATTTTCCTGTCTCCCCGGTACCAATTCAGTTGTAATCTCAGAGCCCTTCTGTACTTTTCCTCCCCTGCCAGAAAAAAAAAAAACGGTAGTCAAACCTACTGGGATTTGGGGTTTGTCTGAGTTGTTTTTTTTCTTGCTACCTCGAGCTGAGAAGCAAACTCAGAACCTCACAGTGTGCAGACAGTGTAACCACTTGTGAGCAAAGGGAGCTGGCTTCTCCCAGGCTGTGTAAGTCATAGAATCACAGAATGGTTCGGGTTGGAAGGGACCTTAAAGATCATCTCGTTCCAACCCCCCTGCCATGGGCAGGGACACCTCCCACTAGACCAGGTTGCTCAAAGCCCCATCCAGCCTGGCCTTGAACACTTCCAGGGATGGGGCATGCACAACTTCTCTGGGCAACCTGTTCCAGTATCTCACCACCTCCACAGTAAAAAATTTCTTCCTAATATCTAATCTAGATCTAACATCTTTCAGTTTAAAACCATTACCCCTTGTCCTATTGCTCCACTCCCTGATAAAGAGTCCTTCCGCATCTTTCCTGTAGGCTCTATAAGTCTCAAGTCCTGAGCAAATGTGTTTCTGTTTGGAAGGCTTCTTGTGGGTAGCTCCCAAAGGAGCAGATCAATGCAGTACTCCTTGCCCCCAGTAGAAAGAAAACAAGATAAACCCAGTGACGCTTACACATGAAAAAATGAGAGCTGATGAAACAAATAGAACAGCTCAGAACTAGGGGCAGAAAAGTAAAATGACAGAGCCAAGAGATGGATTAAAAATAAATAGGTCAAAATCTGTCTGGAACACCAGGAAAAGCTTTCCCTGGCAAATTCAGTTCAGCACCTGATAAGTCACTGACAGCAGAGGTGAACCACGTCAGGCAGGTGAGTTTCCCCTGGTTGTTAATTACCCCTCCTCCCCCATTTCTGAAGGCACCATTAATGGCTATCGATAGCATATGAAGCATCAAGCTCTTGCCTACATCCCTAACTTCTAGGACAGTGATGCATACATAAGCCATGTTAAATTGCCATACAGCCATCCACGGGCAGCCCACATACTTGCATCTGTGCTAACTCACGGTTACTAATAGGTGTCATTAGCTGCTGAAAAATGAACATGGTGGATCTCGGTCAGGGGGAGGTTAGTGTGCAGTGACTCACTGCGTACGCCCGTGAGAAAAACGTCAGCAAACACAATTGGGACCGAACAAGAGATGGTTGCTAAATGATCAATTTAATTTAATCAAGACTTCATTATTAGTGGGTTTTTATTCTGGGTAACCTGCGAGGTTTTCTTTTGTGTGGCATAGCTCTTGTCTACATTGACTCATCAGACTTGAGGGCAAATGATTCTTAGCCCTTGTCTTAGCTATTAAATTACTGCTACTCAGCTTGTTTGTTTTATCTGTTCCTCAGGTCTTTGGCCCACACCCACAATCTGATCTTTCCTTTGCATGTAGGCAGTGGCAAGCTCCAGCTCTGAGTTAGCTGTTGAACACAGAAGTCCAGGTAATGCTGGGACAAAGCTGAGAAACATAAATTAAATTGAAACCTAGAGAAATTTGTCTTGACACCACTGCTTAAAGTAAGCAAACTGAGCAAACAGCCAGCTGAAATAACCGTGTATATAAACCATTTGAAAATAACATGAGGTGCTACGTTTAGGCAGGAGACTACCTTATAGAAGAGGTCTTTAATGCATGTCTCACTGTAATATCATAACCCAATGATTTTCAAGCAAACCAGCATTTGGGAGTTTCTTGCAGATTGTTCCTCCTCACTGTGCACGGTGTGCTTGATTCTCCACTGCTTTGCTTTTTGTGGAGTCATTTAAGTCTGGGCTAAGCTATGCAATCCCCCCTGTCTAGGACAGCATTGTAGAATTATAAATACTCAACATGAGACAGAGTGGTTTAGAAATCAATTTTTGGCTCATGACAGCAGCTCACAAACTGAGACCCACAGCATCGAGGAATTCTTTCCTACCAGCTGAGCAGGACTCAACTTTCCAACACTGGTCTTTTTCCTCATTTCTAGAAACCAGCATATAACAAGTGGAAACGCAAATACAGGAAATAATTTCCTGATGTTACTCTCCTGTTAGTTTCACATATAAGTGTTGGAGCTGTAGCAAGACTGAGCTGTGGCTGGGAAGGGAAGAGGCCATCTGTGCTATGATGAACAGGAGAGGAGGTCTCCAGAAGGCACTCAAATGAGTATACGCCAGGAAAAAGGCTGGCAGAATGCAAGGGCTTTGTTCTTGGTGGACAGCCCTCCAGGGAGAAAGCAAATCACCCTTAGTTATCTGCATGATGGCAGAATCCCATCTCAATGTTTTTTTCTGTACAAGTTAATATATTAAAGTAAAAGGGAGGTAAAGGAATGGGTTACATCTAAGCAAAGAAGTCAGGAATAAACATCCCTTCAAAGTAAAGAAGCAGCATAGACAGAGATGTGATGAGTAGGTGCAGTTTATTTCTCCTGTCTCCAGCTCCTTGCTGTGACTGCAGGCTCTCGAGACCTGCACTGCATGTTGCCTTGCACTTTGGCAGGCATTGAGGAAATCAATTCCAACCTTCATTCACAGACATTTTCCACATCTTTCCTATTTTCAGCCTTGACCCTGCCCTCTGAGGCCCTCACTGGGACCTGGGAGCTGAAGGCAAAACATTTCATGTTGCAGTTGTGAATGTACTTGAATATAGCCTTTAGGCCAGTTCAGATCCTAGTGAGAAAGGGGTTAATCTGTTCCCAGGCGGGAGTAGTCTGCAGGCAGGGATTTGTAAGGCAGTAGGGGCTGTACCAGATGTGAGGGAACTGATTACCTCACGGCATGCCCCCGTACCACAGAATAACTGTGCA
The DNA here is from genome assembly GCA_013396915.1 of Stercorarius parasiticus. Lineage (NCBI taxonomy): Eukaryota > Metazoa > Chordata > Aves > Charadriiformes > Stercorariidae > Stercorarius > Stercorarius parasiticus. The sequence continues at coordinate 326,548 of VWZL01004596.1, forward strand.
TAATTGGTACCTTATTTTAGCAAGGAACAGTTTTTAGAATGGGGTCTATAATTAAGAGCTTAGATTAAAACCACCCTGATTTGAAAGAAAGAAGCAGAGAAAACAGCTGAGACTGTCTGGTACCGTAGTGGTCTGGGCTTTATCCTTTCTTGAAGCCGAGGGAAGAAAACCTTAAGAAAACCAGACATTTCTGTCATAGAGTTACCCTGATTTTGTTAGAAGCAAACAGAAGCTTTTCCTATCCTGAAACAGTGTGAATTCTGATAAGTGCTTATTTTTAAAAAGAGTGATTCATAGATACTTATTTTTATTTAAAGATGAATTGTTTTCTGGGGGATTTAAATCTTCCTTGACAGTGTTTATAACTTGAAATGCCACAAAGCAGGGCTGTCACATAGCAATTGGAGGATAATACTGATGAGAAGAGAAAAATAAACTGGCTATTCTCGTTCAGCTGTCTGGATGGGAAGGAGTTGCAGACAGCGAGCAAACAGAGCCATGTGAAACGCTGTTAGAATCAACCTCGATAGGTCACCTCTGTTGCTAGGCGGGATCTGCTAACACAAGTAAGGGAAGGAAAATTAGCCTCGGAAAATAGTTTCAGCTTTGATAATTCAGCTTGGTGTCGGCATTGAGACAGAGATTTGATCTTTAGATGCTGATTTTTATTGTGGATGTAACCTCCCCCCTTCCTTTTTCTCTCCTAGCCTGATTCACTTTGAGTGGGGAATGATTCTCAGCCCAAGCTCATGATTGATGTGTTCTGGAGTCAGCATCTGTGCCGGTGGCCCCCATCGTGATCCCACCAGTGGAACTAAACCACCTGGAAAATGCGGGCCAAAAGGCCTTGGTGGACAGCCCTCCAGGAAGAAAGCGTTTTTTAACTAACCATCAGAAAATGTTGGTGGGGAATGATTGCCAGTTCCATCTGAGGGGAGCAATCTCAGCTGCATGCTATAATTTGTTACCTGTACAGTGGAAAAATCTCACAGTATTAGCCCTTTTTTTCCTCTTAGAGGAGCTAAAAATATGCTCTTTGAAAAACACTGAGTGGTACTGGTTTGGAATAGGAAAGGGAAGAAGCAAAGAAATCTGGGACCTACATGGAGGGCACACTGACAAATTTGCAAAGTATTTTCAGTGACATTGGTTCACAGGGAATATTGGCTTCTGAAAATCATCATCTGTCCCATAAGTAATTATTTGAGTGGATTAGTCACTACTGGCTTTGGTAGGGCTTTTCATTTGATTTCCAATAAGAGGCTGCAATCTCCAGTCCCATCAAACCTGCTTGGGGCACAGTGGCCAAAAAAAAGATCTGTAAGGACAACATAGTGCTTGCTTTCTAGGCAAGGGGGCAGAATAATATTGAGTGGCATTTTGCAGGGACAAAAGGAGAGCTATCGGTTCACGTTAGCCTTGGACTGTTTGTTTTGGTTTTTGTTTTTGGGGGTTTGTTTTGTTTTGTTTTGTTTTTTTCTGTGCAGTGAGAAGCTCCTGGGATCAAGTTAAAATGTGAAAATCTGAGCTTTCTTGGAAAAAAGCCCAAAACATTTCAAGCTTCTTGGGTTATGGGGTCCTGATATCTAGTGTTGGGCTAGTGAGGTGGATCCTATGTTGCCAGCTCAAACCTTGTTGCTGTAAAGCAGGACTGGTGCCTGCCCACCATGAAAACGTGAGGCTGCCAACTTGAGCTAGCTCAAGAGCTGCATCAAGGCCCTCTTGAGGCCTCTCATCAGGCTGGCGGCCTAGGGAACGGGGCTTGATAACCTCGTCAGTCGTACCAGTGAAAATCATCCCAACTCAAGACTCGACGTCCAGAGAGAAAATAAATGTCAGCTTGAAGAAACACATCAGCAACAATGTCTGAGGAAGGGGGCTTGGAGTCTGAGAGTGTTTCATCATAAATCTTGGGAAACCCTGAAGAAGTCTTGCACTCAGATATGAATTTGGTGTCTCTCATTCACACTTACAGCAGATGCTTATCCAAACGCCATCAACTGCTATTCACAAAGGGATTAAAGGATACGGAAGTCACTGAGGTATCTCTTACCTAGAGCTGGGGTTTAATTGCAGTTTGCACCATACAGTAAACTGCTCTTGGTTACTCAGTTACTTTTTCATGCTGACACTTTTCTGAAGGATGATCTGCAGATCCTCCACATGCAATGAAATACACTGGCACATTTAATCAGTGCTGATTCCCTGAAGAAGCGCTGGAAAACATGATTTAGAGACAAGAGCTGAGCATGCTGCATTTGACGACCATATGCTGGGATATTTTCTTTCAGACTAGGCTCCAACAGTAGCTTGTATTTTCAGGCATAGAAATGGAAACAACACAGATTGGGAGTAAACAGCATTCAAGAATCATGTTGAGATCTAGCATCCTTTATTTAAGAGAGAGAAGCAAACGGAAGAAAAAAAAGAGAATTAGATAAGGGACGATCACATCAGAGGCTGTGAGGTGAGCATATAAATTCTCAAAGAGGAGTTTAAAGACAGGATTTGAAGGAGGATAATGTGCAGATGTTTATAGGGAAGATGAAATAATGGTGGCTGTAAGAAGGAAATGCTCTATGGAACTGGCTAGTTGCCAAATCCCACCATCAAGTGACTTCTGATGAATAACATAGTCCAGGGTTATGCCAGAGTTTGCATTGCTTCCACATGCATGGATACTTCCACATCTCTTCAGCTCATCACAGGACTGCTCCTGTCTGTTCTGATGAGGATGAGCCACTCGCTGCTGTGCACCAGTTCCTCACCTCCACTTAGCCCACCGAAACTCACTCTGTCCAAGGCTGGAAAGGGGACAGGGAGAACTTACGGAGACTCCAGACCAAATACCTGTATTAGTCACTGCAGGGACCAGGCAGCCAGGATACTGGTTACAGGGAGCCAGGAAAGCACCTGTTTCAAAGGACCCACTTAAAACCTGGATTCCTTGATGTAACACAGTTGTGCAGAAATTCATAACTCTTACGCCTGAGCCTGGATTTTTTGAAAGGGAGGCCATCAACCTGCTCCAAAATGTGCTCCCTGCCTACCTTGACTGCCTCTCTCTTCCAGCATCTATCACCCACAGATAGACCCATCTCCCCTTTCCTCTCCCACTGGGTCCACTTCACCTTACAAACTGCTGTGAACCTGGGAACTTTCTCTACCTAGAGCTCTTGCCTTACTGACCAACATGCTCTGCTCCAAAGGTCAGGTGCTGTTGGTGAATCTGCATGGTCTAGGGACTGGTAGGACCTAAAACCCCCAGGGAAGCCCAAGCTGCCTTGGGTCAATGAGATATTAGTTTGGATTCCTCTCTTTATGACATTTTGCAGGGATTGCATGATGAATTTTTATTGCATAATTATTTATCATATTACATACCTTATCAATATTTATTATCAAGAAAAACCTGTGGTGCTTGTTACATGTGTGCAGTGCTTGGCTACAACATAATCCACAACTGTATTCCAGCTACGACTGCATTACCTTCTCTAAGAGTATGATGGAGAAGCAGAGCGGCTGTAATCTTCAAGGCTGGAATCAGACCTAGTGAGGATGGTGGGGAAGGAGAAGAGGAGGAGGTCCACCACACAACAAGATATGGCCTGTAGCAGAGCTCTGGACAACGCAACCAGAATTCGTGGAGGAGAGCAGTTCAGTTGCAATAGCTAGGAGTGGCAGGTATGGCAATATTTCATAGGGCTTTCATGGCTTTGAAGCCAAAAGAGACATCAGGCTGTAGCAAGCAGTTGCTGTGCACATGCAAGTCCCTGTTTGCTATTCTACAGCAAGAAGGACAGTTTAGCTTGGTTTTCTAAGGAAACAAAGCTTACGCTCTCATGCTGTTTGTCCATCTGTTTCCCCTTTGGTTGTTCCCCAGCAAATCTGGAACCCATTGGCCAAGGTCAGCCAAATTTGACAGCGGAACAGTGGGCACTTCCCTCTGCGGAGAGCCAGGTGGCCTGATGTAGGGGAAGGCAGGGATAACCCAGCCCTTTAATTGAGGAAGGCAGCAGCCAACTGGACGTGAGTGCCAGCTGGCCTGTCAGCCCACGCTTGGCTCTAGGTCCACCGCAGCTTGGGCCCAGCCATGGGGGCTAGGTAAAACCTCGTCTACCAGCGGGTACTAACTGTGCCTGGTGGGGAGAGTTTCCTTACTAACCATTGCACTAATCAGCTTAACCCTGCAAGATGACATCTGATCCGTGTGAGCTCTCTAAGAAAATATCTCACAGCTATTTTGTGTTTCGGTGATTGAAAGTATCCTGATAGGAGATGATATATTACGAAAACACTAATTTTCTCAAGAGTCTGTATTTTTGCCTGACAGTATTTTGAAGAAACCCTTTGAGGGATGTCTTTCTGCAAAGCAATCACAATTGTTATAATAAACACATAGCCCTATCACTCCGTCTTCTGACCTTACACCATCAGATAAGCAGGCTTAGCCTTCAGATGTCTGTAGGGATTACTTTATATCTGTCCATAGCAGTGACTGGGATAAAGTGATCTTTTCTGCAAATGCAGTTTAGCCTTTAGGAAGTTACTGCTTACTTGTGTGTTAACCTCAGATATGAGCAGGTGACCAAAGACAGGCAGACTGCAGGTTGCCTGTGCTAGTGAGCTATAAATAAAGAGGAGCCTGCAGCTACAGTTGCCTGTGCTCTGCTGCAGGTAAATATTTCTCCATGTAAGTTTAGCAGGGGCAGCTTGCATTCAAATGGCTGACCACAAATCCCCACAGCAGACTGCAATAAAAATGCTTTGGTGGCATCAGTTGCAACAGGGTATTAAGACGCCCAAGAAAAAAAAAATAGTCCAGTTCATTTTCTCAATGACACATTGTTGACACAGAACGTTAGCATTTGATACCAAAGACTCAGATAATGAAGGGTCAGAAGCCAGCTCAGGACATGACCAACCTCTACCTCCTAGGCTGAGGCAGGAGCAACTACTTCTAGATAATCCTAAGCATATTTTAAATATCTCAAATATCAAAGCTTCCACAGTGTTCCTAGGCAAACCTAATGTTTGTGATACGTTTTCTTTGTAAAGGGTATTCCAGTCTTATTCTCTGATCTGCATCCTCCCTGAAGCACATCCAGCCTCTGACTTTGATTAGAACTGGCCAAGTTCTCTGGAGCTGCTCTTCTACGTCCCATGTTTCCTGGGTTGTAAATCTGATTACCTCAGTGGTTTTGAATATCCCACTTCCCTAATACATTCAGGACGGTGATCACTCCTGATTGCAGCTTTTCATAGATTTCTGGCATGCTAAAGAAAAGGTAAGGAGCAGAGAGGCTATGGTGTGGAACACATTGAGAGAACTCCACTTCCAGGCTCCTTGCAACACCCCTGGATTTTTGCATAGCCACAGGAGGTTGACTGACCTTCCCTCTTCATCCCTGCAGATCTCTGGTCCTTTCTGTTCCTGTAAGTAGTAGTGAAAATATGTGCAGAGAGGACATGCATATAACAGCAGTTGGATGTCCATGACCAGCTTATTCTCTTAAACCCTTCCCAAGCATGGTTAGGGACAGGATAGCGGGCTGTGTGGTTTGACACAGCACAGCCATTCTTATGCCCAGTGAGTTCTTTTGACTTGGAATAAGGCAAAACCTTCATAGTTTCAGTAGGAACATCAAAGCCCATCTAAGAGGCTACTCGGAAGAACAGTCAGTTGAGGCCTACTGGAGAGGGAGAGTGTGGGCCACTTGGGTAAGATGCCGTGCAAAGGCAGAGAAGGCAGAGAGCAGAGCACTGAGGAGGGCAAAAGGGGTAACCACATTACTCCTACACCATCACTGCTGCTTTGCAAATTCCTGTCAGCTGCACCAAAACCAACTTTCTTACCTTTGACTCTAAGGCCTCTTGAGGCCTCTTGAGGCCTTTTTTCATGCAATTGAGATGTCTCCATTTAGCAAAGGAGAGCAGTCTCATTGACTGGGTGTTCTTTCCACTCTGCACCATGCAGCAAAGGAGCTCCTATGTTTAAACACCATGACATCACGCTTCAAGGCCATCCTATAAATCCCTTCCTAAAATTCTCCTGTCATAAGCTCTGTGGAAAACTCACTGACAGTTAGACCGATGGCATGTACTAAACCCACTGCCAAGCATGTAATTCAGCTCTGACCCACTGCTTAGGAGCATAGCTGACCTTCGTCATCTTATTCGGGTTGAGTTGCTGTGACATAGGCCACCTTTCTCTTCTGTCTTTGTACAAGGGGTACCTCAGTACAAAACTGGAGCTCTGAGCCCCAGCTGAGATGCAGATAATAAGCCATGGCCAGCAAGTTGGTTAGAGCAAAATGGAGAAAGAGTATCGGTGATTTTCATGTCAAAAAGCTCTTGAAGCTTTGTTAATACAATTCCAGTATTATTTTTTATGAAACGATCCTGCTTAACCAAGATGACCCACCAGACTTTTCCCATCTCTAATTTTAATGTGGTTTTATAAAATGGATATGTTTGGCATGTCATCTGGAAACATTAACCAGGGAGGTTAAAGGGGTGAGGCTCTTGGGTTTAAAGCATCCATTTAGTGGATAGATAAATGAATTGACTAAGTGCTAGCACATTTGTCATAGGGCTATTATACCTGAATTTTTTTCTGGGCTGGTTATAAGCTATCGGTTAATGGGGTAGAATTAGATTTTTACAGAACTCTGTGCAGATAATTTTCTTGGAAAACATTTTGAAGAGCCTGTCCAGAACATGAGATGTGATGTTCCATTGCTCTCTGATTGATTGCTCCTCAAACAGCAGGACTGCGGCTGCAAGTGGTAGCCTGTGGCTCCTCCATTAAAGTTTCTGTGCTAGCACAGGAGAGCTGTAATAAAGAGAAATGACACATTAATGTAGAAACAAGCTCAAAGCCTTCAGATCTGAGCATCATGGGACATTAAGGAAATCTAACATTTGATCTAGAGCAGGGCTACTTGGCCTGGGGAACCTCAGGTCCAGAATCATCACGTCTTCAACTTCTGCGTGCAGACTGTTTAACTTGAGCTCACCCATCCTCATGCAATGAATCCAAATAAAGAATAATACCAATAAGAGAATAAACTCCTTCACAACAGGATCTCAGGGAAATGTAGAGTCATCTCAAACTATATAAATACCAAGTAATATAAAACATGGCTGGATAAAACACTTGCTATCAAATATGCCAAAAGATATCCTGCACCGGGGGAGCAGAAGCAGGGAGATTCCCCATTTCCCCCCATATTTTCCCATAAATGGTTTCCTCTGAAAAGCACCCTGCCTTTCCTATATTTTAACATCTCGTTCAATCAGGCTGAGGAAGGGTCATAAGGAAAGCTCTGGGATGTTCCAGAGTTATGAAGTATTTAATCTCCAGGATACCATTATCTGAAGTTGGTTGAGACAATTCAGACAGAAATAGGTCCCATCCTAACAGACAGTAAAGGGAACATATGATATATTTGAGTTGCTAATTGACAGGAGTCCACAAAATCACCACCAGGAGATTACAGACAAGCTTTTTTTAGCCCTAGCAGTGAGCCAGAGGGATGGATAAACCACAGAAATGTTCTAGAAAGGTGAGGGGCAACTCCCTATACACTTAGCAGAGCTTATTTGCCCCAGCAAGATGTCTAGGGGAGGGTGGTGTTATCCCTTCTGTACATATCTCCTTTGATGCTCTCTTTTTCATCAAACAAAAATGGACCTCTCTTTCAACTGTATATCCTTGGCCCTTACATATGTTCATTACTGAGCTCTTCATATCATCCTGTTTTGCTCTTTTTCCCTCGCTTGTTATATTTTGCTCAGCAAACAGAGTCTCATGATGCTCTCTGTGGCTGGGAGGAGCTCCCTCAGCACACCCTGGGATCTCACTTCTCTGTTGAAATTCTTCTCAGGAAGCCCAACTGCTTAAACAAAAGTTGGCAGCATATAGGCTGACATGTGCCGCATTCACATTTGCTTGTCTGGTAGCTCCTGCTTTTAGCCCCCAGCCAGCCTATGCTCAGAGTTTTTTCTCTGCCTTGGAGACTCTTTGGGAGCATGTTGGCCGTTTTGCTCTGAGTCGGCGTCTCAGCTAGCATGAGAGGGTTGGGTACTCCGATTGGCACCCCTGTATTTTATGAACATAATATTGTTAATAGTGAGCTACTTTAGGACCATAGCTTGACAAGTTTATTCATGCTGAACTGGAAGTGGACTGGGGCCCAAAATAGCCTCTGAATGCCTGGCCAGGGGAGGCTGAGACAACAGGCACCCAGCTTCCTAGCAGGGGCTCATTTATTTTGCAAGCAGCTGCTGTTGGAGGTCAGGGCCTATTTATTGGAACATGATGTGACTGCATTGCTTCTGTTAAAATACCAACAAAGAACAGTGTCATCCCTGTGACACTGAGAACGGTCCTTTTAATGAGGTGCATAAATAACAGACTGTCTCACTGGAAACCCGTAACAGTGCCAGTACAAAACAGGGGATAATAAGAAGTGGGTGCCCCCAGCTATCATATTAGATACATTGTCTCTCTACATTTTGTCTCAGATCCTGCAAAATGCAAGTGTTCGGCTTTGAAACTGAGACTCATAGAATCATGGAAATATTGGCTGGAAGTCCCCTCTGCAGGTCTCCTGGTGAAAACGTCTTCCCTAAAGTTCAATCTGGGCCTCCCAAACAAAAAACTGGGGCCTCCACCTCTTGTATCGCCTGCTACTGCTGAGAAGTATCTGCCATCTTTGTATCTTTCTATCAGGTAGTTGTAAGCCACCACTAGCTCACCTCTCAGATACCGCTTTCCAGCCTGAGCGCAACTCCCTCCACCTCTCCATGGGGGTACATCCTGTGGGTCCCTGAACACACAGGCAGCCCCCACTGAGCACTGTCAGTTTCTCCACATGTGCCTTGACCTGGGAAGGGGAGCTGAGAGCGGACACAGCAACCCAGGTGTGGCCTCACCACCACCAAGTGGTCCAGAATAAATAACTTCTCTCAGTGCTGTCTGCCTTCCTCCTACCCAGCAGCTTACAGGCTTTTTGAGGGAGGCGTTGCTGTCAAAAGCCCATCATGAGTTCTTTTCCTCCATCAAGTTGTCCAGTTGCTTTTTGAACTTCTGCAAAGGTTTGCATCTACAATGTCCTCTGGCAAGGAGTTTTACAGATTTCTTGCACGGTGTGTGAAGAACCACTTCCTTCTGCTTGTGGAAAGCTTCTAATTGCTAGTTTCATTTCTTGTCCTCGTACAAGAAAGCACAATGAACCATTGTATAGCATTTATTGTCCCCCTGCCCTTCATGATTTTATAGATCTCTATAGAAGTGATAACAAGAGAGGACAAAAATACGTAAGACAAATGCTATATTCTGCTTTTCTGTCCCTTTGTTCCCTGCAGCATGTGACTCCTCATGCTTCATTTGAGTGTCAGCTTTAGAGACTCTCTCCCGTCTTCTATTTCCTTCTCCTTCGTCTTTATGGCAGTCCATCAGAAAACAGCAACTAGGAATAACTGAGGCTATAAACGACCATTTTCCTGCTCATTTATCTGCATTGTTCTGGCAATTGCTTAATGGTAAACTTATGATTTGTTGACACACTTCAGACAGCAATGTTCACAAGCTTAATTCCTTGCCTTTGAAAGACAGGCTAATACAATTTTCCTCTGCATTCCTCTAGGCCAGAGTCAAGAACAGGCACAGGCAGAGGTGCTATCAAGACCCCCAGCTGAATTATCATCTGAATTTCATTAGAATTATGAACAGTGGACTGGGGGAAAAAGCAACTTAATTTGTTAAACAGCTGCCAAAGATAGCTGTAATTCTTTCTGAAAGATTGCTTTGGCTTCTTGCTCTGCTAATCTGGTGTTTGTGTTTATGAGGACAGTCAGTATGCATCCTCAAGCAACGATTTTAATGTCTGGCTGACATATGCTGTTTACATGATTTAGAAGTCACTGATCTTGCAGGCAGTTTGACATTCAGCAAAGAACAGGGCGTGAAGGGAAGGAGATAACCTGCAGGTTAGGAACAACCAGCTGAACCCTACAAAATCTCACCCCGATTCAGGCTGGATCTGAGGGAGTGGCACACTTCTAAGACACCTACCTGAATCTGACACAGGCAGGAAACCTCCAAGTCCTGAAAATCTTCTGTTCATTCAAGACCTACTAGAAAATAAGCTGGTCATCTCCACATGAGTGGGAAAACTGATGCGGTCTACAGCGGGTTATGTCTTGCAAATACGGAAATGAGGGGTTCCCACTCTTCATTCTGTTGACTCAGTTACCTGAGCCTATCACTAATGGAGGACAGTGTTTGTCCTGTGACCAAGAGGTGATGATGCAGAAAGGACAAGCAGCCTCTGTATGCGAAGTGGAATTATCACAGAGCTGACAGTTACCCTTGCCAGGGACTTTACCCGTGCCTATTTGCCTATCCAAAGCAAACTAAGCTGCCTATTTTGGGGCCATGAGGTTAAAGGTGATCTCCATTCGACGCAGAGGCGTGCTGATAGGGAGGCAGTCTTGACTGTGAGATTTATTATGCTGCAGATCCATCTCGTACGGAGGAAAGTCCCTAGGGCTGCACATGGAGGTGGACACAACCCTGCAACAGGGAAGAGGCTGAAGGAGACACGAGGCAACAGCCAGAAATCCTTGATATGATGCTTTGGACTGACTGAGTGCAAGTTGCTGTTGAGGTGATGCTTGGCCTATGGTTTAGAAAAAGGAGTTGCTTGTGAAATAGGTGGTAATTCATAAGGAGAGACAGATCTTGACTTCTCTTACCTAATGTCGTGGTGGATTTTTTCCTCCTAAAATTATTGAATGGCACCACCTTGTGGGTGCTTGAAGGCGATAAGTCTTTTCCATCTTTTTTCCATGTGTTGACTCTGCAGGGGTACATTAGAATGGTGAGACATGCAAAGGTTGATTCATTCTCACGCTGCTTGTCAAAGATTAGGCAGTCATCAAGAACTGGTTTTCTGCTTGTTTTCTGCCAGCTGACAGAACGAGATTTTTAGCACTTAGTGGTTGGTTTTCATGGCTTAACTGATTTTGCCTTTGCTACTGGTCTTATTGGAAAACTGTAAATAGATTAAATAATTAAAACATCAATTATAGAGGAAACGCAGAGGAAAAACACTGAAATATACATTAAAGGTCATCTGTCCTGTACGCAATGTCTTCCCTCTTTCTAAGACGTGAAATTCATGTGTTAGTCCATGCATCGCAAAATTCACTGAACTTATGACAGTAAGGTATAACGGGAGAATTTACCTTATGTACTATTGGGTTTGCCTTTAGGGATTACCCTGACAATGACAGTACATGTCCTTAACTGCAGAGTTTCTGGGAAGCATCAGACATATGTTCATGAATAGAAAAACAGCCTGTGTACAACGAGTCCAAGAATTTCCAGAAAGTGTTGGCTGCCTGGTATGTATTTTATACAGCAATAGGATGCATGTTATCATGGGTATGCAGGAACCCAGGATGCAAAATAGCCACTGATAAGAGAATCAGTGTGACTGTACATGTATGGAGTATCAATTATTTTTGGTTAAGTGGGATCATCACACATCCATAAATTCCAGACAACATAGCTCCTTGAGATCTACACAGATAAGATTTTCAGAGGGAAAGAGATGATGTCCTGAAAAAAAGGACATATTGTAGCCTAGACTACATCAAGAAAATGGAATAGAATCTTAAGCAGAATATAGGCAGGTGAGCAGATAAATGCATCCACTTCTATGGCCCATGGTGAAAAATGCAATAAAAACGCAAATAAATACAAATGGTTGAACTGCCAATTAAATTTTTCAAGCCTGCTTCTCGAACTCAATTTCAGTTTTGGAAAGAGCATTTTGCTTTTACAGTGTTGCTCACCCAGCTGTGTGCCCAGCCAGGGTTTTTCTAAATGTAGTTACAAGGGCAGGTCATGCTGGGTGCAAGGCTGTGCAAGAGACATGCTGAGAACCCATGGACAGAACAACGTGATCAGAGCCATGTGGTCCAGGAAGTGGGGAGAGTGTCAGGAAAAGGGACGAGGAAAGCTTGGCAGGGGATTAGAGAAGTTTCTGAGAGCAGGCATTCAGGAGAAGGCACAAGGCTAGTCAAAGTAAAGCTCTGGTCATCCTCCTGTCCCTCACCCTCTGCCTAATGTGTGCTGGCTGGTTCTGCCCCTTGAGCCTGAGACACCTGTGGGCAGGGAGCAGCTTACTGCATGGTACTGATAACCTCAGTCATCAACCAGGATCTGACCATCTTAGGTGCTGTATGAACACAGGATAAATGACAGTCCCTTCCCCAGAGAGCCTATGATGTGACGATAGACCCAGATGTACAACTAGGAAAGCATGTGCTATGAAAACAGTTGAGCAGTGTGAGAGGCAGTAATATCAGCACATTAGCAGTCTAACCTCTGCCGAGTGCTTTTTCCAGCTGTGATAGCGAAAGAGAGTTTGAAGCAGGGATCTGGAAGGGAAAAATGAGCCACTCTTAGAGGCATTGATGGGGATTTCCTCTTCACTGTCCTGGACGTGCCTCGGTGGGAGAAAAGATGAAGATACTTGGAAATTCAGGAAACCAATGACAGCAGTGAGCTCCCTGGATCAATCAGAGATGGATATCAATATCCAGCTGCTGAATGGCAACGGTGGGAAAGATGGGGATTTACAGGGTGAGGAGAGAGCACTAAATGTTTGCAACCTCGATGAAAGGGAGTGAGGGAGCCCCTCTAGTGGGAGAATCCGAGAAAGGCAATTGCAGCCATCAGCTGGGAAAATTATTCCTGTGGCAGCATTCAGGAAGGTCACAAACATGAATCAAGATTGTCCTAAGAGTTTGACAGTGTAGCACAATTTATATTATGTAAGGCAAAAAAGGGAGAAAAAAATCCAACAGTTTCTGTGAAACTGATTGCAAGAAAAGTCTTTCCTAACTTGGTATCTTATGATGAGTCAAGCCTGAGCATGTGAGCAGAACGTGCTGATCATGCACACAAGAGACTTTAAATGGGGTAGAAACAGCAGCATATTTCACACTCTTTTAGCCCAGACTCCAGAACTCGGTCAGTTCATTCACCGGGTTCTAGGGAAGGTCACAGAGACACTGATATGTTCGTCTTAAAATAATGTTCCCGCCTCTTGTGTGAATCCAAGATAGCCAGAAAATGTGGCATGTAAAAAAAAATACTATGGAAATTAAATAAAAATGAAAGAATGTCTGTCTCTATTATTTGGGGAAATCACTATCTCTGTTTCTACCTCAGTTTCCAATTTGTGAAAGTGAGGGTTGAATAGCAATTCTTCACTCTTTTTAAGAGTTGCATGACAAAAATCATGAAGGCTCTGAAATGCCAACATACTAAAGACAGGGAACTAGATCAGTTTCTGGCCCTGATACTTAGTTATACCAATTTTTTACAGTTTTCAGATTCTGTTTAGGTACCAAGCTGCCAAATAGGACAGCCGACCAGCAGGGCTGTGGGGGGAGAAGAGGGCTCCAGCTGCAGAGCAGGCTTGCTCATGACAGTCCCCTTCTCCTGCAGGAGCCGTGGCTGTCAGGAGGACAATGCCTCTGCCTGACGAAGAGAAGACCTCACTTCATGGATGAGGAAGATAATGCATATTAGCCATCTGTAGTAGTTTAACACTTTCGATTTTATGATGCAGCAGCACATTCAATATTTCCACCTATTTATGTAGTGGTTTTAGGGCTGTATTTGACAGGCTTTAATGTAAACATGGTGTTGCTGGCACACAGACAGCTTTTTTTTGGTATTGCTTTTACAGTGTCTTTACATAGAATAAGTTGATATATGACTCATGTAAATTCAGATTTTTTACTTTGAGCAGATGCGGCCCCACAGTGTGAGCCTGAGAACAGTTGGAGTGTTGCTGGGATTTTAGTTACAAACCTTCAAGCCAACAGTTTCAAATCTGGGATGAAGTTAGATGCCTGTCTCCCTGATAGATGGCATCATTTTCAGGAGGAGTGAGCCCTGACAACTGGAGCTGGCCAGGAGAATGAATTTCTGTTTCACAAAGATGAGTCTATTTTAAGGATATTTTCAGGCCCCAGATCAAGATCTAAATTGCTGAATTCAAACATCATTTAGAAATGAACAACATTTCATCTTGCCAACAACAAGACTGTTGGAGATCCCTTGCTGCTGCTGGTGTTTGGCCAGGCCACTGGAAGAACGAGGAGTCCCAGCTTTGTTGTCACCTGCCTGACCGAGCTGTGGGCCAGCAGGAGTGAAGGCTGGCTGGGAGCCTTACTGCATGGTTCCCAAGTGTGCCGGTGCTCAGGGAACAAGCCACCCTGTGAGCCCATGGACTGTCCTTGGGACTCGGCATGGCAGGGCTGTGCTAGGGGATCCTTGGGCTCCACAGCAGCCCTGAAAGTAAAAGGACCATAGAGAGGCTGTAATAGAAACCCTGATTGTTCTTCAGCCCTACTAGGGTCAGACCTCACCTCCAGAGGCTTTTCTGGAGCTCTTCTGAAGAGAGCCATTTCCATAAAAATATTCCAGTCTTCCCACTGGAGCCTCCGGTAGCTTTGAACAAGCAGTCATGGTTTTCAGTGTGCGCACAGCTGAGCTGGCCTTCATAAGGTGATGTGTGTGTACAGCACAGTGCCACCCACAGCCCCTGAAGCAACAGGTCTGAGATGAGGGAGCGAGTCTCCACTCATGTCACACAGGGTGGCTACTGAAACGTGTGAAGCCGTGCAAGGTATCTAACATCGGTTTTAAGTCAGAAGCTCCAAATTATTTTCCCTGTCCTCCAGCTACTTTAGTGGAAAGGTGAGAAGCTTCAGTAGGGTCCTCTAGCAGCTCTTTGTAGGTGTCTTGGATCCTTAGCCAATCTTCAATGGCACTAGATGTTGCATTTAGGGTCGGCAGCCCCCTGTGAATAGTCTGTCAAAATTACTCCTAGGCAAAGCAAAGTGGGGACCACCTCAGGTATCTGCTGAGGTTTCAACACCATCCATGATGCCGGGAAGAACAGCGTCCCCCCCAGTCTAACTCCTGGTCCCCCAGAGCCTGGATTTTTGATTCGTTGACCAGAGCGTGGTGCAGAAATGCAAAGCCTGAGACAAGGAGGGAGAGGGGAGAAACCACCTTCAGTGTGCAACGCACACGTCAACTGCAGCATGTACTGCTGAGCAAAGGGGAGCTTGCAGTCCCAGAACATGAATATAGGCCATGGCCCTTCATTAGCCTGCATTATTATTAGGGCGGTACCCAGAGGAATTTTGCTGCCAGTGGCGTATCACTGCTTCTGCAAATTATCTCATATCCTGTTAAGAAAAGAGGGCCACACTGATGTTTTGGTTTAAGTTCAGTACCTTGCTGCTGAGATCTTGAACGAGCGTTTGCAAAGGCAGTCTGGCATGAGCCACCCAGAAAGGTGACTGTAAACATGAGTTTGTGCAGACTCAGTTTTATGGGGGAAAGAGTTTCCACTTTGTAGGTTTTTACCTAAAAACAACAAAAAAGAAAACAAAAGAAAAAGAGCATCCAACTGACATGTATATTGAAAATTTAAGTCATCGTTCTAAATTCCAGTGAAGATCTGAAAATTGAACTCTTTTCTTTCTGCCTCTCTCCTTGGTTACTTTGTAGTAAAAGTTCTTTCCTTATCACCAGTTATCAGCTCTATCAAAAGGAGATAGTTTTGCTCATGATGGGCAGAAGTCTCTTTTTAAACAGAATATAGGAGTGATTAACTAAAATCCTGCAGTATGCTGAAGCAATTCAACATTCTTTGGGGCATTATTGATGAATATTTCAGTATTTTTAATAAGGCACAAATAGAATTTATTTTTCTGTCCTGAATCAAGTAGATCTATGAGGCAGAGGTTTCAGTCAGTGGAAGGGTGTCTTTGACTGTGAAGATCTTTTACATTTTCCTTTAGTGTTCAATTCAACAGCTGTTACCTGGGATCTCACTAAAGGCTGTTATGCACTAACAGCTGTCTCAGGGTTTCTGATTATTTATAGTATTTGTATTGTGAGACAGCTCAGAGGTGTCCAGGATGGTATTTTCCTGGGTGCTGATGAATGAGCACTGGGGCAGCCCTCCCACAGAAAGTTCACGATCCAAGCAAACACCATATCTCAATGGACTTAATGGGAAACCACGTGCCCAAAGCATTTCTTAAACATCAAAATGCTTCTCCTTTAGGCAGCCTTACAGAATTTCCTGCTTTCATTTTGCTAGTAATCCATCCACTATTGAGAGAATTCTCACTGGCCAATTTTGCATATACATTAAACCATAGAGAAGGAGGAAGCAAATGACCAGCTGCAGGTTTGCAGGCTCTGAACTCATTATACATGGTAGTAGACGCAATTTGTCACTGGCAGAGTCATCACAAGTGCCCTGTTCAGGGAATCCACTGTTCCACTACAATTCTTTGAACAAAGTGTTAGAGATATAATGAAGTCCAGAAGAATCTTAGTTGGACAAATACAATTTTCAGATATTTCTGAAGTGTTTATTGTTGATCGGACTGTGCACTTATCCCAGATTAAAATCTCATGGCAGAAAACCCTGCTGGAAACTGTGGAGAAAGTAGTGGTTATCTCTCGTCTGGATGAAGTATATTGCCTATGAGATAACAAGATGCAGGGCCTAGGACTGGCAGCCTTGATGACTGAATTAACTTTGAAGTCTCTGGCAGCCTCTGAGGCCTCAGAAGACACTGCAAAGTCTTCCTTAACAACTAATTTTGTAATGATAGTACAGCTGAAGATTGTTTTCGGTGACCTTCAGCAGTTAATTATGGGATTACAACCTGGAGATTGTAAGGTTTATCACAGCTGCTCACAAAAAAATATGTCCGTTCCTTTTTGGACCATAAGTTTTGCTAAGAGGTGGAATGAAACTGATAGGTTCTGCAAAGCGTCTCAGTCTCATAGCACTAGCATTTCCCACACAGAAGTACACAGATGTTATGTTTCTGAACTAGTAAGAGGGTCCAGACAAATTTGTCATCATTGTGTTATGGATGGCACAGCTGTAGTTTTTTATTTATTTGCCCATCGGGGTGGTGGTAGGACCTTGGAGTTGCAGTTTTGTTGTTGTGTCGGCTGCTGCATGTGCACAGAACAAAGACCTTGACATTTACAGAAGAAATAAAATCTTATTTTGGAGAATGCAAAGCATTTAGCCTTGTTGATACCATGTAGCACAGAATTCTCCCGGTTAATCATAGGTTGTGTAAGAAAGCATTGCTTTTCATCAGTTTTGGAAACTAAATGTATTCATACCTTCCTTAATGATTTCTCAGTAGTTTTCAGCCTTGACATTTACATGGAGGTATGATAAAACAGGGCACTGATACCCATAATCATCATGAGAAAGGGAAACATCCAACAATGTAAGACTGTCTCACAGTCTCAGCCATTGACTGGAAAAACAGCATCTGGTTCAATGTATCTGTAGGCACAGACTGTCTGCAAGGGCTTTTTGTTCTTTAAACAGAGCTCAGCTGACAGGTTACTTTCTGGAAGAGGCATGGTAATCTGTCTATTTATATACTGTCTTTGAGAGATGTAGTCTCAAATTAGGACAGGAGTTGGGAACTGAAACAAATGGGCTCACAGAAATGGGAGACACCAGGATTTTTGGCATACAGGCTTTGTGCAACAAGGTCTTAAAATCATTTTCAAAAAATGGAATAAAATGAGCCATGTTGTTTTCATAGCTGACTAAACTGAGCTGACATCTCATCCTGCAGACATGAGTGTACTACTTGATCTAACCTATATTTGAAGAGAGGTATGACATTCAGTGAGAGTTAGAAGCATCTTTTTCCTTCCTTTGGAGTTACGCCAGTGTTTACTGAGTGCCTGCCTTTAGAAATGGGCAATCCCTCCCTGGGAGTTGATAGAGGAAAAGCATTTGATTCATGGCGGTAGGGACCTTGCCCTGACCAGCCTGCATCACTCGACAGTGCCCAGGCTTTGGCAAGACCTACAGCTGCTCACAAGCAGTTTCCCTGAAAACAGAGAGTTCAATAAGCCAAATAGCTTATTTGGACCCTGGATCCCGTATCCGTGACCACCCCGTTCAGAACACAGGCAGAAGAGTGGTACTAGTGGCACCTCGTTGCTCTGTGTCTTCTCCAGCACTGAGAAAGTTTGCTCTTCATTTCTGCCACTTCACTTGGGTCATGCTCCTGACCCATCTCCTGGCCCAGCTTACTCTTTGTCTTAAACCCAGTCCAACTTGAGACCTCAGCACCCATCTCCCTTGCTCAGGTTTGTTCACCTGCCTCCTGCAGAGACCTAGGAGGGAAATTGCTTTAGAAAGACTCCGTATTCCCACATCCCTCTTCTGAAGGTAAGGGAGGTTGCACCTCAGAGTTAGAGGCCACAACTAGTATTATGCCGTAAGTCTCTGCCTTTCAGGTGACATCCAGACAGTCTTCGACACACCTTTGTAGTAGGCCAGTGCCATGCGGTTACACACATTGAGATTATGTACACCAGAAGAGATGAGAGAGGCTCTGAAAATAAGCATTCAGCTTTCGCCTGGGGTAGAGATAGAGACCTGCCACATATTTGATAACTTCTGTTCCTTATAGCAAGAAGATGGATTAAAGCAACAAATATTCATCATAACCCAAGAACTACTGTTAAAATTCTCTGCTAATTGCTGTGTGGGGCCAGAGTTCACAGCTTCGCTAACCCCGTGACACTTCAGGCTTCGCCATCTGCATCTCTCAGCTACTCTTTCCCAACCTGGAGGATGTAACACAAAATGTTAGCACTAGGTGACCACAATGTTGCAATGCCAGGATTTTGCTTCAGTATCCTGTAGGAAGCAGAAGAAAACTTTGCATATTTACCTAGGTAGTCTCTATAAATTGTCATGTGAAACTGGAGACACAGAAGATTCTGTGTCAAGATCCATCTTCAGTCATAGAATCATAGAATAGAATCATAGAATGGTTTGGGTTAGAAGGGAACTTAAAGATCATCTAGTTCCAACTGCCTGCCATGGGCAGGGACACCTTCCACTAGACCATGTTGCTCAAAGCCCCATCCAGCCTGGCCTTAAACACTTCCAGGGATGGGGCATCCACAGCTGCTCTGGGCAACCTGTTCCAGTATCTCACCACCCCCACAGTAAAGAATTTCTTCCTAATATCTAATCTAAATCTCCCCTCTTTCAGTTTAAAACCGCTACCCCTCATCCTATCACTACACTCCCTCATGAAGAGTCCCTCCTCATCTCTCCTGTAGGCAGGCCCCCTTTATGTACTGGAAGGCCACTATAAGGTCTCTCCGGAGCCTTCTTTCCTGCAGGCTGAACAGCCCCAACTCCCTTGGCCTGTCTTCATAGGAGAGATGCTCCAGCCCTCTGATCATCTTCATGGTCCTCCTCTGGACCCGTTCCAACAGGTCCATGTCCTTCCTGTGCTGTGCAGTCTTACATATTCCTTCTTTCATTGTTGTGGAGCTGCTATCACATTTGCAGCAGGCCCCACCATAAGTGTATTGCAAGGAAGCTCATCATCTGGCATTGCTGTCGCAATGCTCATGTTGCATTGACCTATGCTCTTGGTGGCTACCACACCGTGTTTTTGCTTCTAAAAGGTTTGCCCCATATCAACATCCATATATACTGGAAGCGTTTCCTATATCAAGGGCTCTGTCTATACCCTAAGCTTAAAAGTGGACAAAGGAACAGGTTGAGGCACACTTGGCCCCCTTGATTCGTGCATTTTCTGTGCATGCCATTTGTGGCTTGCTGCGGTAGAGCTCAGACTCATTGCAATTGGGAAGTGGAGCACTAAGTGAAACTTGGACAAAACAGCTAAGCCCTTTGCAGGCTGGATAAACAAGAACCTGCAGGAAAACAGGGTGTGCCCAGGCTCCCCTACCTCTTCTGAGTGCTCCAGTCTTGGTACAATGTGCAGGTGAGTGCCTGGATGTAGCGGTATGAACAGGACATACATCTGGATTACAGCAATGCTCAACCGGCAGCGTGGACAAAATCTTAACATCCTCCATTTGTCTCTAGATGACTCTCTCTTACATCTATTGCATATGACTCTTTTATTACAGGCAGTTATCTTTCATTTCCAAACTTCTGCAGGTCAATAACCATCTGGGGATTGATTTGTTCTGTGTACAGCACATCAGCTGGTCCCATTACATGTAATTCAAATGCTTTCCAAACTGGTAAAGCACTGCTTATTTTCATTTCCAGTCCCCAGCCGTATAGTCAGAGATTGTTTCACTCACTGTTTGAATTCTGCAAGCAGAAGTGAAATATTCTGCAATTCAGGACAGCTCAGTCTGTAGATTTGTCCACCATTTCAAAGCCTTGTTTAGTCAGCTGGATGAATTAGACCTGGTAAGCGTGTAGCAGGGTATAAAAGAAACCCTTCATGCTCTGTAAAATCAGCCTTGTGTATTACCTATACTGTTCAAGTTTCTTGGCATAGGTAAGCTGTCCACTGTTTTCTTATAATTGGACAGATTATAATAATTCTTATAATTTTTTATAATATTATTCTTATAATAAATTTCTCATAATTTCTTTTCTATCCAAAACCTGCAGTCTTTGACCTTGGTTTTATCAAGCCTTTTTCACTGCATCCCTGAGTTGGGATCTACCTTTTCATCAGCTGAGTCTATCACTCTTTTCACAACCACAGCATTAAGAGCATGAAGAAACCAGAGAGGTGGAGCAGGGCTCTACAGAAGGGTGCTAACTCATCACACAGCTTGCCTGCAAGCTGCACCACGCAGTCTGGGCTGAACGTGGAAAGCAGGACACAGTGAGTATATCATCCATCACCTACAGATCAGGGTTCTTTTCCCGAGGAAAGGAAGAAGACCAGTAGATACTGAAAAACAGCATGCCTCTGAATCAAGAGATGAGGTTTCTGTAACTCTTGCTTTGTGCTCAGGCACCTGATACCTGGCAATGGCCTTATTTCTTTGTGTCTAGACCATCCTGTGCCACTCCTGTGCAAATTGCCTAGAGGAACTGGCATCAGTTGTGCCCTGCAAACAGATGTCAATAAAGAAAGATCACTGAAGAAAGGCAGAAAGGAAACAAGAAACATCTAACTGAAGTTTTTTGACAGGTGTAGAATGCTGGAGATAGCCACAGTCTTCCCCAAAGTCTTTTGTTCTTCTGTTTCCCAAGCAGCTTCTTCCTTGGAGTTTTTCAGGTGTGTGCCCAGGCAAAAACATGATGCGGAAGAGCTGAGCTCAGCTCAAATTAGCCACTCAACCGCTGAGGCCTGTGGCATGCCTGCTCTTCCCTTAAAGTAAGGAAATGCATCGTTCCCATTGTCCAGTGAAACAACAAACATGAAAGCTCCTCTCCCAGCCAAATAAGCAATTTATCCTCATTTCCGGCGACCAAAAGCTGCTGTTACATTTGTCTGTTTCCAGAAGGTATCTTCATCCACCCTTGACCCCACAGTGCTCTTCATTGCTCCCTGTGTCTTTATACACAGTGGCAGAAGGAAGAAATGACACAGAAAGGGCGATAAGCCTAAGCCACATTCTCAGTAGTATGCAGTATGCAAAGCCTTTCTGCTTCGGTTTATTCCAGAAATGGGATGTATTGAAACCCTCTATCCCTGCAGTACAGCACGGCCATTGCTAGTAACAGCCTGCAGGTTTTGTACTGAGTTTGCAAAGGCTCAGGACTGACGCTTGTCAGGCTTGCTTTGCCTGGACTGTTATCTACCTGCTTGCTTTAATTTGGGTGGCTATGGCTGATTTGTTTTACTTTGATTACCACTGTATGGTACAACGGTGGTTTTATACATGTAGCAGTAACAAGTAGCTATGCTGTGCACCAATGAGATGTTCATGACTCCAACTTAATACG
The DNA here is from genome assembly GCA_013396915.1 of Stercorarius parasiticus. NCBI lineage: Eukaryota > Metazoa > Chordata > Aves > Charadriiformes > Stercorariidae > Stercorarius > Stercorarius parasiticus. Next base: position 348,405 of record VWZL01004596.1, read on the forward strand.
CTAGAGTTAATAGAGTTAAATCATAGGCCTGGTATGACAGCAGAGGCGTCGAGAAGAGGAGGCACAGGATGCAGTGGAGAGGAGGACAGGCATGGGATGGTGAGAGCTGGGGCACAGGCTTGACTCTGGAGACCTCACAGCTACAAACAACTCACCTATGGTCAGTTAAAGAAATGCAGATAAGGAGCAGGACAAGAATGGTTTTAGGGGTTGCAAAAAGGACAAAGAAATAGTATCTTACATGCATATAGTTATCATATGTAGTAAATCTGGCTGTAAAATGAGGTTTCAGTCCAATGAAGAAAAAACAAGGTGTAAAAGCATGTTAACAATCATGAAAATGACCCCCAGAAGATTTGAGGAAAAAGAAACCATCACCGTCAACCTCACATTCCTCCCACTGAAGGACTCCAGATGCTGACGATTCCCTGTAACACCACCACTCCCACCAGAATGAAACCACCAACCTTACGACCCAGATGAGCAAGGGCAGACGGACCATAACACCAGGAATAAAGGTAGAAGTTAAGAAGTGTGTACGTAACATTATTATTATTATTATTATTACTTTTATTATTATTACTTTTTCTGTATAGGAGTATTATTTATTTTTCTGTAATAATTAGACCAGGACTAATAATGATTTTTGGATTCGAGTGATAAGATTTCAGTTATACTAACAATAAATTCTCATCTTTATATATAAGGTGGGTTTCCTTTTTGCCCAGAAGCAATATTTTGAGCATAACACTGTACGAAGGTTCCCAAATAACTCAGAAACATAGTATATTTCTCACAGGCTCACAATAACCAAATCACTTTATGAGCTGAAATCACCATCAAAATCTGAAAAATGCATCTGCCTGGGAGAGGTCTAAAGAGCCTGTTGGTCTCAGCTGAAAAGGTAAATGGTGTTTTGGGGAAAATGAGCTTTTTTTTTTCAGTTTCATCCTTCAAAACTGTTCCTGCTCCTTTGGAAGCTCCCTCAAAACTGATTCTGCTCACTTTCTGACCTGCACTTTGGCCAATAGAGAGGCCACAACAAATATCTTATGAGTTAGAATACATTATTTTTAGCCACAGATCAAAATTCAAAGAAATAAACAGAAACTCCCAAACTCCTAATCTTCTTCCAGTTCCTCAATAAAGCTTTCCATGTTAATGTCTTCCATTTCTAATGGGTCTATAATGTTTTACAGATGCATTATGTTTGTAATAAAACTCAGAAGAGATGCACTGCCATCAAACGTGCCTTCAGCTTTTCTAAACTCCTGGAAAAACCAAAAGAGACAAAGGACAGGAGCCAGCACCAGGTAATCTGTAATTGCAGATGTTTTAACGTCCTGGACATCCTGGACCTGTGGTGTAGTGGTGATTGCCATAACCCCAGTGGCCATTTCTGATTCTGGGATTTTGGCTTCTCTTTTCCTTGGAGATACTTGCAGAATATTTTTCTCTTGAATTTTATGTGTCTCTGCACACATTAGGTTTGACGTTGCAGCCACCCCTCAGTGACTAAGGGCTGTCCCTGAAAGAATCTTCCTCATTTCTCCTCTCTTGCCTGAAGACTCCTGCACTGTCCCTTGTGCCAGACTAGCTGCCCTGCAGCCTCAGGGTCAGCTGGGTCAGCAAGCAGAGGCAGTGCCGAATTATCCTTTCTCCACCTCCAAAAAAACCATGATGGAGTTTCTGGTCCAAGTGAGCCTGTGAGCTTACAGGCGCCAGGCCAGACACAAAGAAGGAAGGGGGACACGCAGACCAGGCTGCATCTCCTGGGGGCTAGATGGATAAGGAAGGGAAGGCAAAAGATCCAGGTCTGCCGTGTGCCACAGCCTGCAACAGGTGAAGTGCAGAAATCCATTTGCATTTTACTGCAAAGGGACTGCCCAGCAGTGACTGCCCAGCAGAGGGACAGGACGCATTAGGAAAGCGTCTCTGCTCAGTGATCACCCTGCTGTAGAAGTGGCAGAACCACTTTGTCCCAGACGATTGCCATTGGTGATGGATTTAACATCAGAGAAAATGACTGTGAGCCTGCCTGTGCTGGGGTCGATAAACCATGGATTAAGCTGGGAGTGATAGCATAAGGCTACTTGGTACTAAAACACTAAGCCATAATGTCCCGTGAGAGTGTCTGCACACTGAACCCCTGCGGAGGAGCCAATGCACTGTAATTCCCCTCTCAATGTACCAAGCACTAACTTCCCTATACAAATGTACTCTGCATCTCAATTTATCATAGAATCATAGAATATCTTGAGTTGGAAGGGACCCATAAGGATCACCAAGTTCAACTCTCTGCTCCTCACAGGATCACCTAAAACTAAACCACATGACTAAGAGCATCGTCCAGATGTTCCTTGAACTCTGACAGGCTCGGTGCTGTGACCGCTTCCCTGGGGAGCCTTATCTTAACACCTATAGCAGGTGAGAGTTGTTTAATGGCTGTAACCCCTAAGCAAAGACACAGCAATTTGTGGTTCAGTGCCCAGCCCCATCCGTGAGCTGCTCTGTAAAACTGGGCTATGTAAAGTATGTGTGTGTGTGTGTTTTCCCATATCTGTGACATGGAAATAATGAAATCCATGTAATTCCTAGGGTATAGTCATGATTTACTAGTAGGAAAAGCTCTGTGAGAGCTTTAGAAAAAAGAGCCTAGCCACTTAAATACTAATTCACCTCTCTTCTGAGTACTTTGGGTTAGCAAGTGGAGAAACTAAATGTGTCTCCAAGTGCCTGAGTAATGCCTAATCCAGAGCATGCTTGAGCCAGTGGGAACCTCCCTGTGCACTTCAGTAGGCTGTGCAAAGGAGTATGTAGCAGCATTTCCATGCATAACCACAGTAATGGTGGGTTAAAACTGGACATATGCTTGCTTATTCCAACTGGATGAAAACTGGCCCTAAAATGAAATGTTTGGGGTATGGACTTGAACATCCAGAATTTCGGGAGATGTGCTAGATCCAGATCTAGTTATTTTAGTGGCTTTGGTTTTCTCTTTGGATGAGATGTTCAGATTTGATACTTGAATACTCTCTAGTTTGAATATACTGAATATATGTTTATCTCCTTGCTAAATGAAAAAAGAATTCTTGGTTTGCTGTATTTTCCATTTTCCTATCAAGGTAGTGAGATACCATCTTACTGCAATCTGTTGACTTATAAAATGCAGGGGAGCCCTCCTTCCTTAAACACAAATTGCCATAAGGTGTGCTTGGTTAATTTCTTTCCTGTTAATTTAATTTTGGTCAGGTCCTTCTGCCTTATACAACAGGCAGTACTCCCTCAAGCCTGTAGGCCTTGGTCCTCCGTGTCTCACCAGGGCATTGCTCAAGTCTGATTGCTTAAACCCACTTCCTCCCATTAAAACCCACTCTGACCCCAGTCCTGGAGCATGACATCTGAGGAAGGTTTAGAACAAAGCTCTCCATCCGCCAGTGGGGTTTGGCCATTAGCCTTTTGTTTATGAACGTGCTGTGCAACAGAGAGGCACTTCAGATATTTCCTTGCTAAACAAAGGCAGGCGTTTAAACCGAGCAATATGCTTTATGACTCTGGGCATAGTTCCTCCACATACCGTTCGGCTCTTTTCTCTGCAGGGATTAATGCTGGCGTCTTAAACATTACTAATGCCTTATAGACAATCCATTACCATCAGTATCTCCTAAGTGGCTATCCATACCATTATTTGTAAAATAGGAATCCCTTCCTAATGCTATGGCTACCAGTCCCTTGATTTCCCGAGCATATAATCATGTGTATTATCAGCTGTGGAGCATTTTACACTGCTACATATTTTTTACTATATAATGAGCTGCGTGTGTGTGAGTGACATGCAAAAAATAGACGAATATTGCTCTTGCTCTATCTTGTTATCTTGCTATCTTGCCCTTATCGTAATAACATTTTGGGATTTGATGTATTAGCAAACAAAGTCTGGAGATGGCCAGACGGCACAGTACGGAGCTTTGGAGCCCGACCGTGTGAGGCCTGATTACTGGAGACTGCCATTAAGCTGCCTCCTTCTCGAGTAACAAATGTTAATCAATGTCCTTTATCATACCAGATTTCTAACTGACTCATTGCTGATCATATAAATGGTCGAGCAGCACTTTTCCATTTTTGCTTGCAGGTGTGCCCCAACAAAAGGAGGGACAAGGAGTATGACGGGGTGAACGTCTAAGATGTGCTGACGCAAAGTGTGAACTGCACTTGCATGGAATGGACAAGCTGTGCAGAACTTGAATGTGGACCAGAAGTTTAGTTTGGTTTGTTTTTTTTTTTCTCTTTTTCCTTTCTTCTGATCTTTGTATGTTTGTTTTGATAAGGATAATTTTTTGTTGTTGTTGTAAATCTAAGTTTAATAGGTGTTATATCATGATTGTGATTGTAAGGCCTTTTGTAATAATAGTCATTAGCTCTATAATAACCATAGGTATAAGTGGACAATCTAGGATATGGAATAGACAGCATCGGGCTTTTGAACAACATGCTGATGGTTCCCCGATGATAAATCACACCGAAACACCAGACAATGTGATCTATAAGATGATACAAGGTTTTGCTCGCGTGCTTAATTTTTCTCATGTGACTACCTGTCTGCCTCTACCACATACCCCTACTCAGGGGATCCCCATAACAGCTCTCCCCATGAATATAGGTAAAAATTTAGATTAGCTGTGGAATCAAAATAAATCTATTATTTGGGGTGAATTTGAATGGAGGTGGCCATTTAACAATACATTAAATTGAACTTCTGTTTGGAGCTTAAATTGTTCCTACACCCCCCTTTGTCAGGACAATAAAACTGTGGGATGTAGAGGCAAACAAAAACAATTCTTCCAACAGCCATGTTCTAAACACCCCTGGGCAGACACATGGTATGGGGATAAGCCGTACTGGGGAAAACATTTAATCCTGAGGTATGTGGAACCAGTAAACACCCAGTGGTGTTTTGAGTTTCCTTCAACACCCAGTAATTCATGTACATGGTTCAATGTAATGCAGGGGCAACCTGCTGATTGTTTATGGTCTCATGCCCATGAGGAGAGAACAGATGACAGGAATGATTGCTACCCTTGGAGGTCTCAACAAAAGGCCTCAACACAACCCAGTGTAAAAAGACCCCTGTGGAATTGTACAAATATTATAAATTGTACCACCGGTGGGAATCCACATAACAGTTGGTTGTGGTTAATACCTTCATTACGGCATTTGATCAGTGTTGCCTGCTTGTGTCAAAATTACACAAAGCCATATCCTCCAGCAATGGGGTGTAATACCAGCATAAGCTATAAAGATTTAGAATATTCTAAGAAATCTTCCTGTCAGATCCCTCGAACCATAGGCAATTGTGATGACTCACCTATATACGCTTGACGTCAGTTAACTTGGATATGCTCAGATGGGACTATTACAGGTATGTTAAACCGTATTCATCTGGGTCTGCAATGTACTTTGGGAGTGCCTTCATTATCTTCTTCTTATTACTCTGAAAAATTTATTTCTCAAGGTCTGTGGCATCCCCGTACCAAACGAAGTACCGATTGGACTGCATCCCAGAAATTAGCAGTATGGGCCGAAGGATTCTTTGGACTAGGAATAGGTCACCTTAGAACTAGAATTATCTTGTCCAATTTAGCTGCCCAAGTGGAAACTTTAGCAGACCTTACTAATAACAACTTTGAATTGCTCAATACCCAAGTGCAAACGGTCTCGAAAGTTGCACTGCAAAACCTACTCATGCTAGATATGATACTGCTCAAAGAACAAGGAGTGTGTGGATACTTAAAAGCAAACCATGAACAAGAAGAATGCTGTGTTACAATTCCTAATGTGTCACTACCTCTTCGGGAAAGCCTCCAGAAGATGAAGAAGATCGCTGAAGCGACACATGAGCTGCAGGACCAAATAAAGGACACTTGGTTGGGAAATATTTTTGGTAAAATAGGATGGGTATTTACTGGATGGATAACTAACTTGTTGCAAACATTGATTGTTATCATAATTTGCATTATTATAGTATGCATTGCCATTAGTTGTGTTAAGAGAATTATTGTAAAACCTGTCTCTCAGGTAAGGGTTCACCTGGAAACTGGGGAATACCTGGATCTACTTAAGTACTCAGATGAAAATTATACAGACACATTGGCCGAAGAGGAGATGTCTGTGGTGCAACTGTGACTCAGGTCACCGGGTGGAATGAATGGGAGCCCCTGGCCAAACCAGTTTCAGAACACGAAAGGTGAGATGCAGGGAGCTGTCATTCGACTCAGCTCCATCTCGCCTTGGCAGATGATTATTGATCCCTGTCTATGCAGCGATAACTTGGGGGGAGCTGTGGAAATGGCTCAGCCCGGGGTGGTCTCAACACTGCATTACAATAAGAACTGAAACCAGAACTGAAACCCGAATGGTGCCTTTAACAAACAAAATGCCCTGAGTCATGTCCCACCACTATTCAGTGAGTGTGAGACCAGACATCACAAAATAAACATTGCTATCTAAGGGGCCATCAAACCACCGGAGATAACCATCCCAGATAGTGTAATCCATTCAAGCACAGTCCCGAAACAGAATATTTAAGTCCAAAGTTTTGGGGAACAAAAGGGGGAATCTTCCAAAGATACAGCTGGCCTGTAGGAGATTCTTCCCCCCGTTGCCCAGGACGCTGTGCAAGGTAACTTCCGGGGACTGAGTGGCCTTACCTGAGAGAGAGGTAAGTGATTTAATAACATACGTATGATGTCTAGCATGCTCTAAGATCGTGATTTGTGCACGCGTTTAAGGTATTCATATCTAGCGCGCTGGTGGTTTGTGTTGTTACTTTTCGGGATCACTTGTTAGGTGGTAATAGTGTATTCTGTGAATTGTTTTTGTTCTTTTCCTCTTAAATTGCAATAGTGCATTCTTCCATTGTATCCATAAGAACTTGCAATAGTGGCGTATCAGACCTGTGAGTGAAGTCCAAATAAATTGTTAATTTGAACCTCTCAGTGAAGTCTTTTTCTCTCCGTCACATTTTATTGGCGTAGTCGGCACGATACAATGGAAGAACTATTGCAGAAACACGGTTGTAAACCCTCTCCCGCGGATAGGGAGAAGGCTAAGAGGTTGTGGAAAAGTAAGGAAAAAGTGGTGGAATGGGTAGAGCAGTGTAAGAAGGAACAAAAGAAAAAAATCGGAAAGGGTAAAGGTATCTTGTGTACTGGTTTTGGAGCATGTTTAGCCTGTGCACAGGAGGAGGCCCAGAAATCTGAAGCTGTTAAGAAAATGGGTGTAGCAAAATGGCAGATGCCTTGATTGATTGTGGTAAAAAGCTCTGTGAACTGTGAACTGAAGTTGAGGTTACCAAAGCTGCTTTAGAGGAAGAACGAAAGACAAAAGAAGCCTTAAGGGCTCATGAAGGACAATTAGAGATTGAAATCATGTTTTTGAAAGATGAATTGACTGCTGAAAGGGAGAGGAATCAGAAGTTACAGGAAAAATTATATCTGTTGTTGTCAAATGCTCCGACCCCTCTCCTGCCCAAGTCAAGAATTTAGTTATGTGTGCTGATCCTGATACTTGGGACAGGGATATCTGGGGTGACCCAGATGATGAGCCCAAGGGGGCAAGTAATATTGAAATTCGACCCCTCATTAAAACAGAGGTGCAGTCAAATGATAGAAATAATCGGAGATATACTACAACACGTATCACCCCGTGGTCTGGCCCCGAGCTTGCTTAAATGCAAGAGCAATTTTCACGCAAGCCAGGGGAAAGTGCAACTGAATATTTATGGAATGTTTCGCTAAAAGGAGGAGATCGTATCTTGCTGAGTGAGGAGGAAGCTAGAGGTTATTGGGGTCCTGGTGTATTCCTGGATGGGGGGCCTCCGGGGGATCAACCCTTAACACTTAGAGTTGCCCACTGGGCAGAGGGGATGGATTCTAGAGAGCCAGGCGAGCCACTGGCTATTAAGGCTGATGGGTTGTCCGGACTAGCTGAATCAGTACAAAAGGCTGCTTGTATACAAGCCATGTATGAGCGTGGCGGGCAGGGCATTCCCCTTGCCACTCCGGTGGATCCACCTTAAACCATTGATTAGAGGTCTCCCTGATGCTGTGAAAATGTATGTGCAAAACCTAAAGGAAAAGATTTCACAGGCAATTGACCATAATACTCGCAACCCCCATCAGCGATGGCAGCCTGTTTTAACTTGAGGGGAACTATTACAAGACATAGTGATTTATGGTAGAGACATGGGTTGGTTAGAGGAAGGTTCAAATACACAGCGCTGGGTCCGGCAGGCACGGTTTGTCGGGCGTAATAATCCCCGTCCTCCTCGACAAACCAATTCTCGTTTTGATCCTCAGCGTAATGAATTGTGGAGAAAGGCGTTAGCATTAGGAATACCCCAATCAATGTTAGATGGAGAGTCCACAGAGAATATTCGTATAATGGTATACTTGGTGGAACAGCCTATTAACCGAGAAAGATAAAGCCTCTGCTCCTGCGAATCCTTTCTCAGACTTAAGGAAGGATTTGATTGATCTAAAAA
>VWZL01004596.1:356978-410545 GCA_013396915.1 Stercorarius parasiticus
GGGGGGGCGTGTTTTAGGCCGACCCACCCACGTGATATCTAACCTAGAATGGCCTAACCATTTAAGTGATCCACACATTGTTTTAGCTACTGGCCCCAGACAAATACCTGTAAATTTTCTAATTGATACTGGAGCTCAAATAAGTGTTATCACCAAAAACACAGCAAAAAAGATAGGATTAGTCCCCACCCGAAAGAAGATAAATGTAATAGGAGTTACTGAAATCAGTCCAATTGGTGCATTGTGTGTCTGGCTTCCAGGAGAAAGCCGAAGGACTAAGATAAAAGTAGTCATTCATGCNGAGAAAGGCGTTAGCATTAGGAATACCCCAATCAATGTTAGATGGAGAGTCCACAGAGAATATTCGTATAATGGTATACTTGGTGGAACAGCCTATTAACCGAGAAAGATAAAGCCTCTGCTCCTGCGAATCCTTTCTCAGACTTAAGGAAGGATTTGATTGATCTAAAAAACTAGAAAGCGTGGGGGATATTTTAGGCCAACCCACCCGCATGATATCCAACCTACAATGGCCTAACCATGTAAGTGACCCACATATTATTTTAGCTACCGGCCCCAGATGAATACAAGTAAATTTTCTAATTGATACTGGAGCTCAAATAAATGTTATCACCAAAAAAATAGCAAAAAAGATAGGATTAGTCCCCACCCGAAAGAAGATAAATGTAATAGGAGTTACTGAAATCAGTCCAATTGGTGCATTGTGTGTCTGGCTTCCAGGAGAAAACCGAATGACTAAGATAAAAGTAGTCATTCATGCGCTTACTGCAATGTATGAGCTGATCTGGTTAGACACGAAATGCAGACAGAAATCCGCCTCACCTCTCAAGCTAATTTTAGTCTCTCCCTCTCTTCTCTCTAGCTGTGTGTGTATAAAATCACTCGCAGTCTGACAGCGTTCCAGTAACCTATGCCACGCGCAGAGCGGGATGTACTTACTAACCATCTGCTTGCATGGCATGGGTTAACTGAGCCTGTGGGATTGTGCTTACCTAAACAAAACCACTGCAGTGAGGGGAAAAACAATGAATGGGTGGAGATGATCAGCCCATGCATTCCAGCTAGTGCAGTCCAGGCAGCAATGACAGCCTGAAGGTTGCAGCAGCATCGGGATTTGCATTCCAAGTGCACAGATCTTAGAGTCTGGAGTGATTCTACGCGGAGCTGCTCTTTATTTGCTGAGCCATGGCCAGTAACCAGGCCAGCCTGCAGGATGATCAGAGCAGGCACTGCAAGTTCTTATCCTATATGTTCTACCAGGCTGTGAGAGATCACAAGCCTGTGTGGATGCTGGAAGACATGAGAACTATGGAATATTTTTACTGGGAGGAAAATGCGAGCCTAAGAACCTACTCACCTTCAGAAGCCCTTCTCTATGCAGTGGTGCATAATCACCTGCCTTATGCTCAGTATCTGCTGTCTCATTTTCCAGAGGAGGCTCTCAAGGTGCCTGGGGAACATTTCTGCTACTGCCCTTCCTCTGCTCCTCACTTGGCCATGGCGGTCACATATGACAGGAGAGATATCTTGGGGCTGATCATCAAAATTGCACACAAGCTTCCCAGCTTGAACTCCTACATCAATAGGACTGGCTGCTTTCACCTGGAAGATGGGAAAACCCCCCTGCACCTTGCCTGCGAACTGCTGAGGTCAGAGACGGTCCTCATCCTCCTCGGGAATGGAGCTTCTCCCAGGATAGAGGACAGTAAAGGGCTTACCCCGCTGGATGTCATCCTGGAGCAGATGTGGGACTCCAAAGTCAATGTGGCATCAAAGAAGCTCTGCCTCGACTACCTCTTGCTCTTCATGCCCAACCCACAGTTTAAGATGCGGAAAGTTCTGCAGGAGCATCCAGACCACTGGACAGCTTTGCTGGGGGAAGACAAATTCAACAGCCTGGTGGGGAACACACCTGCTTCTTTATATCTGCAAGCTATGCAAACTATTCTCCAGACTCTTCCCCCCTCCCACTTCCCTAAAAGCATCCAGGAACTACCTATACCTCAGGCACTAAAGCCCTTACCATCCTATGGCAAAAAGCTACCGACAAAAAATGTGGTAAATATTTTTCCTTGACTTTATTTGCTGGGTCTTGGATTTTCAAAGGCAACTTAGGGGAGCTGGTCATCCACCACCCTCTGCATTTTAGTGTGATTTTAGTACTTAACCTATTAAGCTATGCTGGAAAATCCAATATTTTGTGGCAAGATTTTAAATGTCTTTCCTAATTGATTGCAGGCACGGCACTTTTAAAGGCAAAAGCCTTCCTTGTTTTCTGTTTTGTTGTGCATGTGACGGGTTAACTGTAGTCGAGACTGTGTTATGTTTGGTTTCTTAGCTGTCAGCTGGTATCAGTGTATCTGAATTCCCAATATGATGACTGTATCCTGCGTAACGTACCTGGGTAAAAAGGAACTATGTGCCCGGTGGGATTTTCAAATGGTGTAACTATGGGACTGTGCCCTGCTAGAGCTGGGAGAAATACCATCCCGTACCAACAGGATTCCAACATCAGTTTTCCTTTCTAACAATGATCCAGCATCATCTAGTAATAACCAGAAAGTCCATGGCTGATGCTGCAGGGATGTAGAGGCAGTCCTGCAGAGTACCTGATTTTACTGAGTTACTTTACAGCAGGTCATAGCCTGGAGGGCATGAGTTCAGAGAGGGACAGTAAGCGTATATTCCTGGTGGGGAGGATAGAGTCCTGGTGGGGGAAGAATTTCAAACAGAAAGCACCTTGTCTCACCTGGGAGTGAGGGGGTTAAAGGCAATCCCAGCCCTGATGCCTCTACAGTCTCTGCAATGGGGAAGGAACCATTTTCCCTGCTGTCCAGTAAAAAAATGAAAATCAGAGCAGGGTCAGTGGAAGCCCTGTCCTTCGTAAGTGACATTATTTCTCCTTGACTTGTGTTTTAGGGCTGAATGTATCTCCACAAGAGACTCGAGCTCACTAACTTGATTTCCCAGCGAGTCTCAGAGCCCCCAGCATTTGCTAGTTATCCTAAGCTGGGCTATGATGTTCTGCTGTTGAAAGTTGTCACTTGTTGTCAATTAGAGTATTTTTGCCACCTGGGTCCAGATAGAGGGCCTGATCCTGGAAAACACAAAAAGTTCCCGTTGACTCCCCTGGGCACTGCAGGCAGGGTCTGTTTGCAGGAAGCAGGGCTGCGGCTGCCCTGCCTGCTGGGGAGCTCTGCGCCTCGCTGCCCAGGCACAGCCCTGTCTGCTCTCCCAGCCGTGCTCAGCACCAGCAGTGTCAGGATCCCAACTCCCTTTGGGGGGGATATCTCTTATTTTGGACCCCAGTGTTCTCCTCTCTTTGTTAGTACAACCCTCTGCTCCACTGAGGTAGCGTAACCCATTTCCCCAGATCCATACTGAACAGCAGTGAAGAAATCACTCATCGTTTTAAATAAATTTGGAGCCAAAGGCTGTGGGGCACAGAGCTCTTTTAGGGAGGCTCTGGCTAAGAAAGGGCATGCATTCACATCTCAATTGCTCCGTGCAAAAATGGCTCGTGCCTCATCTGACTAATTCCCTGCCTGTGCCAAGGTGGCTGTGCTGGAGCTGCACCCTTTTTTCCATCTGGACAGGGAGCACTTCCGCTCAGTTTCCCTGTGCACTGGGTACCTCCCGTGTGCCAGGATGGTGGTGATGCCAGCCATGGACAGGTGGAGATTTCCTGCAGGGCTGTGCATAGCCAGCTGGAACATCCTTTTGGAGACACCAGGATGCTCCTCCCAGATCTCCCTTCCCATGTGCCGTGGAAGCACCTCAGTGCCCTCAGTGCCGGTGCCACCCGCGCTGAGCTAGGTGAGCATGCAATCTTGCTTGTGAGATGGAGAAAATGTCAGCCCAGCCCTAAAAGTGGCAAGCAGGCCACGAAGGGGTTAACCCTTCTCCTGAAATCCTACATCCCTGGCGCTGCAGTGTACTTCCACCCCTGCCCCTGGGGACCTGCATGTCTTTCCCCATCTGTGTCTATTCCTCCTTGTGCGATGGGGGAGGGCAGTGAACAGTGGCGAAGAAATTCGGGGTCAATCTTGGGCAAGGGTTTTGCGGGGAGGCTGCTCTCGCTCCCTCACTCGGCAGCCTCTGCGGCAGGCGGAGGCTGTCACAGCTTGGGAAGCAAAGCAGAGCCCAAGGCAGATTTGCATTATAAGCGGTGGCTGAGCTGCTTCTGCCAAGCCCTGCAGGCTCCCCAGCCCTGGCAGCCCCCAGAAACCCAGAGCTGGAGGCAGAGGACAAAGCAGGCGCTCACTGCCCAAGGCTGATGAGAGCGACTACGGAGAGCACGGCCCCTGTGGCACCCCTGGAGTCCGGAGGTGCAGGATTGGGTTTGTCCCCAACAGCAATGCGGTATCTCATCCGGATGTCGGTGGGCGAGAGGCGGAGGAGGCTGGTGATGGATATTATTAGAATAGTAATTAGGCCCCGGGAGCAGAGATCCCAGGGAAGGAGGGAAGGGAAATCATTAACTGTTATTGCACTGCCTCAAAGTCATGAGAGTTTCGGTACCATAGAGAGTTTCAGAAAAGACAGGAGGGAGAGGAAGGCTGTTCGACTTGCAAATCAAAGGAGGCAGGTAGGGATTCTTGGCACTAACGAGGTAGCACTTTCTCATATGGCAGGGGGCTGTACCCAGAGAGCCAGAGCATCCCCCAGGGAGCAAGTGGGTCTAAAATGGTGCAGGGATCTCTTGTTGGCTGTAACGGTTGTGGATCCTTGCAAAGGTCAGGGTTCAGGCACTTCAGGCTTTATGGGTGTATTTGTAGCAGGCAGCAGGGTGCTCGTGTGCATGCATTTGTCCATGTGGGAGGCTACCCACTATCCACTGTCCCAGACAGAGGACAAGAAGGATTCTCAGCAACTGCTCAAGAAATCAAATTCTGGGGCATATCTGCATCTCGTAGCACAGCCTGGAAAGCCACTGTCCCATTGTTGGCTGACATGCAAAAATTCTGGTGTGCTCAGCCCAGTGTGCAACAGGCAGCTACCCGCACTGTAAAGATCACTCTACAGCCCTCTCATACTTCCTTTTCCTGACCATTTTAACAAGAAACCAAGCACCAGCTGCTGAGCTGCCATCAGACCTCCATGTGCGGTCCCACTGGGCCAGAGTTTAGGGCCATTAGCATTGTGGTGACAACTCTTTCCATCGCCTGTAGCAATACAAGTGCAGGATGGGGTGTCCTTCTGCTGGAGTGGAGGAATCTTCTCCCTAAACCTGGTTTGCTTATCTTGTGGTGACCTGCCTGTTAGTTTGAGATCCCACTTGTCTTCCTGCTCAGTACAGTGACATGACATCAGATATGGCCAAATCTACCTCACCCCTGTCTGTGCTGATTTTTTGTTCTCCATTCTTTCCAAGCCAGGTCATTAGCAAAAGTAAACTCAAAATATTTTCCACACTTCCTGCAACCTGACAGTCTGTAGTCTTGAAAAATCCCTATGCTTGCATGACAAATATGTTAGTGACTTTGTTAATCAAAAAGGGTGCTAGGTGCTGTGTAGTGATGTTTACATTTTGTAGATATACACACTGAGTAAGTGTAGTTAAGATCTGTATTTCTGAACTTGTGAAAAAGAATAAAAGCAAGAGAGAAAAGGGAGAGGGTAAAGTCTTTGCTAATCTTTGGATCACAGGTTGGCTTTGCAGGTTACATCTTTTTAATTTCAATTTTGAGGAGTAGCATTGTAAGGATCTGAGTTGTGCGTGTATGTGCGTGACTTCAGTTTCAATGGGTATCACTTCAGTGAGAACGGCAAGTGACTTGGTGTGTGTGCGTGCGTGCGTGTGTGTAAAGCGTGGGTGGGTGTGTGCACATGTATGTCTGTAGCTCTGTCTGCCCTCTCCTGGTAAAACTCATAACAACTGACTTACCATACTTAACCACTCCAGTGCTTGTACAGATCAGTGATCAATGCCTTAAGAAAGCAGCCTTTTCACGAGATGTGTGCGTCCCAAGCTCTGTGCTGCTAACAGGTAAGGACATTTCTTCTTCTCTTGTAAAGAGGCAGCAGCAGCTTTGCTCTTGAAATGGGTGTTTTACCCCTAAAAACCAAGCACAAGGGCTTCTGCTTGCCAACAAACACAATCAACCATCGAAGGGTTTGTGATAGTGGCCACATTTTATTCTCAAATATTTTTTTTTTTAATAAAATCTATTAAACATACATCTTTGTCTTTCTTTTCTCTGGGCTGCCAGCAAAATTCAGCCACCTCTGACTCCCTAACCCTATGCTTCTGTCTATTTCTGCAGCACCATTAGCAGGAAGGGCAGGCCAGATTCTGAGCTCAGTTACACCTCTTTACACCTGAAGTAACGCTTTTTAAGTCGATTACATCACTTCCAATGTTTGTTGGTCTAAAGGAAAACAGAAACTGTTTGTGCACTTATATTCTTCAAGGCTCCATAACTCTGACTTCAGCATATAAATAAATGTGACGCTTAATCCCTGAAAACATTTTTTACATTTTTCATACTTTGAATGTATGTAGATATATATTTTCCATCTCTCTAACACCAATGGGCATTTCCCTGTTCCCAGTTCCCTTGGCTTTTTTGGGATCAGCATGACAGTGACAGATGCTGTTGTTCACTGATTAAGAGTGAATGTTGCCATGCCCAAGTACAAATGAATGTTCATTGTATGATATGACTTTCTTATAAAGCCATACTTTTGTAATTTTGGTTTCTCTTTTTTAGGGAAAAACATAATCTTCCATATAATTGTGTTTGTACATTACTCGCTGCATGCTTAAAGATAAAAAGATTGTAACGTGCTGGGAATAAAATATATATACATACCCTGATACAATTAGGTATATTAGCTGTGAAAATCATTTAATCTGATTGTATTACTGTAATAAACTTGCAGTATAAACTTGATGTGTCTTTTATTAGCCAGTTGGTCAAAACCACCCACCAGTATCTATTGCTTTTGCTTTGGCTCATCTTGGTGTTTGATGATTTCATGCTGACTGCTGAGACATTACCTCCAAAAATGGGATCTGAGGAAGATAATATTTTCCTTCACAGGCTTGCAATAGCTGGCTGTGCTGCCAGGGGATGACCCCAAGTGATGAGGTGAACCCACATTTCACAGCTCCGCTGCAAGGTGGCAATGAATGAGAAGAAGGGGCTCAAGAGGGGCAAACGGTAATTGGTTTTGGAGATTTTCACCTTTTAGGTTTGAGTTCAGCTCATGGCAGCTTATGACAACGCTTTCCCAAAGTGCCAGCAGCCTCCTTTCTCTGTCTGGTTTGTATGCCATCAACAAGCTCCTTTCCTTCCTCAGGTTTTTCTCTGTATGGAAAGATGCCCCAGTAAGGCTTCCAGCACCAACTCCAACTTCTCCTGTAGGCTCAGCTGCTGATGAAGATCCTCAGGCAGATGTGCACCTCGCACCTGCTGTGCTCTCCTCGTGGTAACAATCCACTGGCTTCTGTGCACAAACACAGACCAGCCAGCTCCTCCCCTGCCCTGCCAAAAATAGCTACCCAAAGCGTTTCAGATGATGGGTAGCTGTTTTTGATGATGATGATGATCACGGGGCTTGGACTCCTCCGCCAACTGTACCCACAGATCTCCTCAGTGCGCACTAGTATATACAAGCTATAAGCAAAGGAGTTGGTACTTTGTGTACCAACTGTGCCTGCGCAATAAGTTATTGGTTTCCTGGAAGAATGCAGAGAGGGGAGTTGTTTCACCGATCTCACTTAAAGAAGGCCAAGACTATCTCCTTGCCTTCATAGTGGGAGATTTAGCCCTGACTACTTCACCACAAGAATGCAGTCCCCAAAGATGTAAGTTTTCTGCTTATTTTCTTCCACCTTTCCTGTATTTGAGACTGAGAATCTGATTCAGTTTCTCTCGTGGCCTGGAAGCTCCCCTGAGGCCTACCATCAGGGCACTAGTGAGTGGCTGTGGCGGCGGAGGGAACCCTGGGCTGATGCATCCCTCAGAGCCGGTCTCACACAGGTATCATTTTTTTTACAACTGTAGTTAGTTGTATCCCACACACCAGCAGGCAGCAAGAGAGGTACTGAAATAGAGAGAGAAATGTAAAGGGTATATTCCCTTGTGTGGGGGAAAAAGCACTGTCAGAAGCAGATGATGCAACGACCGAAATCCTGCCTACATCTCAGTTACTTGAGTGCACCTCCCTGAGTGAGTCACCCTAAATGCAGCTGATAGGTCTGGCATGTCCCACACTAGCCCGTGTCTGTCTGTCTGGCCAGCACAGCAGCAACGCCTTCTGGCAGCACACACTGCGTTTTACTGCACCACCACACTCAGCCGATGATATGGATGACTCCACGTGGCCGTCGGGATCCAGCTCCCAAGACGCCCACAGTTGTCCCTAGCACTTGGGAAGCCGCTCTGAAGCCAAGCAGCCAGGTTTCTCTGAGGGTGACTCCCAAAGGCTGCTTGAATTGGAAAAGCAATCGTAATTTTCCCAACTGTGTCCCAATTCCAGTCCTAGCTAAGTGTGTTTGTATTTTGCTATGGATCTCCTGAGAAGCAGAAGTTTATTGCTAGTGGGAGAGCTTTTGGCGAGTCGGAGAGAGAAGACAGCTGTGCTCTGTACAGCAGCTATGCCCACCCACGCCACCAGATGGGCAGATTCCTGCGCAGAGCTGTGAGGAGGAGGAATGATTATCACAGAGGTGTCAGGCTCACAAAAGAAAACCTGGGAGATAAAAGGGAAGAAAAGTATTGTGAGAGGCAGTACTGCAAGATTCCTTCTGGGAAGCAGCTCCTAGTGTTGAACAGAAATAGGGAAAATAGTGTGGAGAATCCCAAACCGCAGTACAAGCTACATGAAGCACAAAAGCACAGAAACCACCCCCTGCTGCTTCCTCCTGGAGCTTGGCTTCAGGGTTAAAGCGAACGTCAGCTTCCAGCCTCAAAACTGAGGCAATATAATGCCTTCACCACCCACATTCTGGCTGACATCTGGCTCAGATGGACTTTGTCTCAGATGGAGATTGTCATGAAGTCTGGCATAAGGAGGTACTGGCATAAGAGACACAGGTCCATCCTCCTGCTGCCTACCTGCTTCCTACCCCTGCCCTTGGCCAAGCAAGCCCCAGCAAAGCTGGGTCACGGTGCTGTCACACCAGAGCCGGTGACACCAAAGGGGACGGGGGGGCTCTGGTAGCGGGAATGAGCCAGCAGACAGGGGGTATTACTCCTTTCCAAGGTTGCTTTTCACTTTGGCAGCAGCAGACCTTGTTCTTTGATGCAAAATTAACAGGGCAGATCTCCAGTAATGCTGAACCAACCCCCCCCTCCCTCATGCTGTACGTTATGTGCGCCTAAGAAATACCTTACCTGTCTCCTTAGACAGAGCAGACTTCGTAAGCTTGTAATAGTGAAGGCTTCTGAAACAGGAGAAGATGAGGCTGACAAGCATTAGAAAAGGAAATAATCCTTAGAGCTGACTGGAAATTGATGTTTCTATTCAACCAAAACCCGACAATATTGCAAAACACTCTTCCATTCTGATTCAGAATGAGAACTCAAAATACCAAACTTGCTATGGGTTCAGTTTTACAAAGAAGAAAACCAATCCAGATCTATCCAAATATTTCTTAAAGAATAGGAAAATTTTGATAATGTTGTAATATTTTCCTTTTTAATATTTTATCATATATTGTAATGCTAAAGCACTACAAAATAATGAAAACAGCATGCATTTAAATTCCTCAATAGTAGCACAATTAAAAAAAAAAACCCAAAAGACAAAGTCAAAATTTTCTTTATCAAAGCAAACTATTCTGATAGCTGAAAGTCTCTGTTTGGATTTTCTTCTAGCAGAAATTTTGTCCAAACAGGAACATAAAAGCCACACTGTTAGGTCTGCCCAGCACCATGCTCCACTTTCTGCAGCACATTCCCGGCTTGCTCTGTCAGTACCCACAGCTGTCGGACCGGGGATGTTAGACGGTACATACTTGCCCGGTCCTCTGGTATTCATCTTTTGACCTGATGTCCCAAATTCGTCTAATTCTTTTTTGAGCCTGTTGATATGGTCACATCCACAACACTCCCTGGCAGCAAGTGACATTTACCTGCACCAAAGCTCATCTGCCACTTTTTTTTCCCACTCAGTTTAGTGCGGTCCTCCAGATGTCTTTTGCTATCGGTGTGCTGTTTGCATGCTTGAAAAAGCCCAGTACCACTGCAAACACAGAGATTTCACTGTTCACTCCTTTCTCCAGTCATTGTTTACATATTAAACAAAACTGGTTCCAGGACTGATCCCTGGGGGACCCCACTGCTGGCTCTTCTCAGTGACGACCACTAAATGCCACCCTTTGCCGTGCTGTAACCCGCTTTCACTCCATGAAATAATTGCTCCGATCGCATAACATCTTCATTTCTTTAATAACCTTTGGTGTGGAACCTCGCCAACAGCTTTTTTAGAATCCAAATACATTGTGTTCACTGGATCTCTGCTTTATCCTCTATCCTTTTAAATCAGATAAGTCATTTACAAACAATTCAATTTTTATGAAGTACATTTTGCAGTAAAACCTGTTCTGACAGGAGGCATCAGAAAAAAAAAAAGCATTGTCGATCAGAAGGACCTAAAGATTTTTATAAATTATGCAAAGTCTGCTTACAGAAATACCTCCCCCAGCATGGAATTGTTGCCCCGTGTGGGATGGAAGTTGGTAGAGCAGCTCAATACCTCACCCTAGTACTTCCCCGTCCAGTTGTCCTTTCCACTGAAGACTTAAAAAGTTAGATTTTAGTCTTGTAAAATACAGCAGTGCATATACAGACCTGAAATCCTTATTCTATACACATCTGTCTCTGGTACTGGGACAAATACAGGTTGGACTGCCTTTTCTACTTCCATCTCTCTCTAGTGACATCACCCCAAAACTTTGTGAAGAACATTATTGCATTATGTGTACACGATATCCAAAATAATTAGGCCCAGCTAATGAAAGAAGTACTTACAGGGTCTCTCTCAATGCCTGTCCCTCTGGCGCAACTCCTGTCACAGCGTAAAGCACATTGTTTTGAGATTGCAGGGGAAATCCAAACGAGATCTTTAAAGTCTCTTCTGATTTGGAGGCTTTGCCTGAAGCCAAAAATGAGCAACTACAGGACAAAAATCTGTTCTTCTGCCTGGAAGGTGTTAGGCAGTGACACTGTAAGAAGTCTTTTCTGAGTTTACAGATCTTAGAGAGATGCTATTTTCAGCTGTGATGCATATATTTTCAGGCACTAAACCTCTCACCGGTATAGCTGATTGCTTGATCAAATGTTTTTTATGGGACTCCTTCTGTGGGTAGAACTGAGTTTCAGTGAGAACTACAGGCTTTGGCTTACTTCTGTACCACCCGGCAGAGCCAGCATGGTGACAGACAGAGATAAAATTACATCCCATGCATAATTTGGGATTTAATGAAAGGAACACAGAAATGACAGGAAGAAAGAGCTCTGCCTAAATTAAGTTTCTGCTTAAAGGTGTGTTCCCTAAGCACTCAGAAATCCACGTGCTTACTTAGACCATCTCACTCAGATCTGGTGAGCTTCAGGAAGGTGTAAGGTATGGTAAGTAACCCAAATTTGGAATCAGGGAGGTGGAAGGTAGCTTTTCCACAAAATCACCCAGCTCTCCTTTTGCAGAATTACCAGGTTCTAGAAGCAGATTTGTGCTTTGTCTTCTTTGGAAAACAGGAACCATGTTTCAAAAGGTCTCAGTTTTACCCCAACACACATCATCATCATCCCTTCAAGTATAGAACATCAATTAAATTACAAGGTCCAAACCTAGACCTGTCCATGCCCATTCTTAGCCCTCTTTTGCAGATGTTTAGACCTGGGGAGCCTGTTCCCTCATGGCCTGAGCCTTGGCCCCCACTGCCTTGGAGGGGAATTGCACCCAAATTTAATGCTCTAATAATTAATGCACATGATATACAGTATACAACATGAAAGCACATACAAGCACCATGGCTGATGTGAAAGAGGAGGACCTGCATGAGTCTTACTTCTTTTTCTCACTCTGTTTTGCTCTCTGGGTAAAAACACCCTGCCTCAGCCAGGCAGGACTCCAGGAGTAACACTGGGGACAAACAATGTCTCAGTTCAGTGCTGGTGCCAGCTTGACAGGTTCTGGTGTAGTTGCCAAGCCTCCACACTGGACCTGTCAGTGCAACTGCTCAGAGGTTCAGGAAGGTAAATCCTTGCCTTTAGGAAGATTGGCTCAGACTTTAAATAGGCAATTGAAGCTTTAGTTTGTAGTAGCTACTGCTTTTATTCTCCGTGTGGACCTTTATACCATCCTCAATAAAATCTAAAAACTGTTGAACCTGGGAGAGCTGCTAATGAATACGCTCTCACCAGCTAAAAGCAAGAAAAAAAAGAGTGCATTTTAAAATGAAAGCCCTGCATTTAAGTTTTACATTTCAAATGCTTTAAGTGTTTTTTCTTCTTCTTTTATTCCTGCAGCATGTCCTGAAAGGTCAGTTTTGCTCACATATTGTTTGATTCGCTACATGGCTCCCCGCATTTTCGCCGTCCGGTCCTCAAATCGCCACCGCTTTGAGGTGGATCCATCTAGACCTTTTCATCAGTACCGTAAGAGCCCTGCGGGGCTTTTGAACTCAAATGCCACCCTTTATTAGAAAAGAAAATAAAGATTGTAACTCATAAAATGGACGAAACTCAGCTGGGCAAGGCAGGATAAAAATAAAAGGGGATTATGAACAACCCTCCCTTCTGCCAGGCTTGTTGGCTGCCAGAGCTGCGGCACATGAAGAAGTAAAAACAATTCTTACACCTGCTACCGACGATCATTTCCACACACCGCAATTGGCTTGTGGGTTTTGGGTTTGTTTTTTTTTAAATATTTTCCAGAGCAAAACTGAGCATCCCAGCGGGTCCTGCGCCCTGAACACCGCCGCGGCCCGGCCTCAGCCGCCGAGGGGCCGGCGCGCCGCTCCCGGCCGCAAGATGGCGCCGCGCCCCTTCCGGTGGGAAGCGCGGCGGGTGACCGGCTTGAGGGTAGACAGGGCCCTGAGGGGAGAGGGGACCCTGACGGGATCCCGCTGCCGCCGCCGTCCGCCCCTCGCCATGCCCGGGCTGCTGCTGACACCACTTTTGGACGCAGTGTCCAAACCAAATCCAAACAAGCAAAACCAGGTGCAGGCGCCTTTACTGTCAGCCACTGAAGATGTGGGGTTTATTCCAAGCAACAGAAGGGCCTACCCAAGAAGTTCAGCCCTGGGGCTGGGCTCTAAACAAAGAGCGGTAAACAGAAGCAAATTGTTTTGCACTGGGTCTTGTGGGGGTCGCCGGGCAGAGATGAGTTTCAGCCCTGAGGAGCGGGCAGCCATTTCCCGCCCTCTCACCTTCACTGTCTCCGAGGGACAGAGAGAAGCTGTGGTGGCTGAAGCTGGCGGTTGGCAGCTGAAAGGCTCTGTATTTATATTTAGCAAAGCACGTAAAATCCAGGCATCTGAGGCAGCCCTGCTGGTCCACTACTGCTGTGCAAAAAAAAAAAAAAAAAACAACTCATTAAACAGAGGAGTCGGAGGTGGTGGAGCTGCAAGAACCACCATTTTCCCCTTTCTGAAGAGGAGGCTGGTGAGGCTGGCTGTGGTAGGACATGGAAGAAGGCATTTCCACTGCAGCCGGACAAGGAGCCTGCCTATGAGCGTGGTCGTCTCCTGCAGAGAAAGTGAAGGGTTGCTGAGGGGGTTAATACCTATCAGGAGCAAGGAAAGGTACTGCCAAATATGTCTTTAGCTGTGTTTCTGGCACAAATCTCAAATAGCTCCCCAAATAGCAGGCCTGATAGCCTAAAGTCTCTGCTAACAAAAATCAGTATAGCTTTCTGGAGCTATCGCCCTCTGATCTGGGGGCTCTGTCCCTTTATTTTCAGTCCTCTCTGCCTCAAGGCTAATCAGCAGAGCTTGCAAACCAATAACAAATCAGTTAAAAATCAGCTTTATATGCAAAGCCTAAAATAAAACATCTGTATATATCCCAGAAGCCTCCACAACCTCCTGTTTTATTAGTATCTCTAAAATAACTTTTCTTTCCTGACTCTAATTCCAGCCAGAAGCACTCAGATAATCCTTGTAGGACTGTTATGTGTATTTCCAATTAAGCAATTCATAAGCACTGGCTGCGAGGAGCTTTTTGTTCTTAAGGAAATTATTTCTTCATTAAGTGTAAAACAAGTCTTTTTTTATCCCTCTTTTATCTGAAAGCCCTTGTGCCCCCTTCACATATGGTTTAAGTACTGAACTATGTAGAAGGAGATTAATCATCTTGTATCCCAACAAGCAGGCGAGACATGGCAGCTGGGTCAGCTGCACAGGGAATAGGCTTTTCAGTGTTTGTTTTCAGAGAGAAGTAAAAGTCAGACAGACAGACACTTACTTTCAAGCTACTGCCTTTGCCAGAGGCAACCCACACAATCATGAGCCCTTCTGGAGTCTGAGTCATGAAGAACTGCTGCAGATAAAATGAAGACAGTCAAGAGAAAAAAAAAAAATCCCATTCATACCCAGCTAATGAGTAGAAGTTCCAAATTGCCTCTTGTTTTCCAGGCTGTGTACCTTAATTAGATGAATCACAGAACACTGAGGGTGGAAAACACAGGCCAGAGAGCTCATAAGAGTCCACTTCATTCTTTTACACTAGGAGCATTATCTACCTCCCTGCCAGGGAAGAATGTCCCTCCATTTTCTCAGAAACAAAGTCTTCTGCCATGAGGTATGGACTAGCATGGAAAACGAAGACCAAAAATGATGTACGATCAACTTGAGCTAGTAGAGCAAGCACTTTATTCCTAGTCTTCTCCCCAAATCCAACTATTTACACTTTATGTAAAGGTACTCGCCATCCCATTTTCTGGTCAAGGTCAGGCCCATAACAAAACAAGATGAGTTGTACTGAGCAGCAACATGAGGGACCAACTTCAAAGTGATGGCCTACCTGCTAGTATTAGGAATTGACTCATCAGAAAGCCTTCTGATCTGGTTACAGGAAGACATTATGAGCCTTGGGCATTTCTGGTGCTCTGAGAAGACACCCCATGTTAGAGTAATGAGTAAGCTGCATTCCCTTCATCTTTCTCTAAACCAGAATAGGAGACAGCCTAACAATGGGACAGTTCCTGAATGTTTATGATTGATACCTGATATCAGTTTACAGTAACAAGTGTGGACGTGGAAGAACTGATAACAGAAAATATAATTTGTACAGTTAGTAAACAGCTAACCTATAGAAGCAGATAAGAGAGCAACACATCATATCATGTAAGCCTATACTGATGCTTAGCTTGCAGAGGGTCAGTGGAAAATGTACCATGTATTCCAGTGGAAGCAGCAGCCCCATGTGGTTCTCCCAGGAATGGGTGTGTAAAATGGCTGATGGTAATGGAGCTGGTAGTGGTGTGTTCAACCGTATAGTTCAACATGGACATCATATAGCTCGGTGAAGAGATGATGAGTTGAGAATGAACTTAAAACCTTGAGGTTTCTTTCTCTGTTTATCATGCCGTGCTCAGTAACACCATTTATCATTTCCCTTTCTGTTACTGAGTGGATTTTTTTTAGCAGCACAAGGAAGAAATGCATGGCTGTAGCTCCCTCAGCAAGCCCGATGGCATTGTGTATCCTGGTTATTCTGGTTTTATGATGTCTGCCTCTGTCATAAATGGAAGTAGGTTTTGGAGAGGGATTTGAAGGAAGATGGGGTAATATGTGTCATTGCGCATGGCTCCTGGGACAGAGGCAGCTGCACTAGGAAATGGAGAGTCACTGATCTGCCAGGTCAAAAAAAAAGAAGTTGCTTATGTCATGACAGTGTGAGAGAAAGGCAGAGGACAGAGTGATAAACAAGTCATACTTGGTGCTCAGAGTCAGCACTGTTGTCAGAATGGAGGAGAGAACAGCAAAGTAAATGTCAGAAACAGACAAGCAGGTTGATAAAGGGACTATGGAAAGCAGAGAGGTGTAAAAAATAATGCTGTGGTGGGAAACCAAGGATGAGGAAGGAAAAGTAAGTGTCAATAATACTATCGTTATGCAGGGCATGAGGTTGTTCTGGAAGCTGTGCTTTGGGTTGGTTGTAGTGTCAGACAGGCCAGAAAAGGGGGAGATAACGTCAGGCAGGAGGTCAGGTAAAAGTGGGCATGAGCATGATCTGTCCTGAGTCTTAGAAAACATTGCAGAAGTATCATTGGTAGTTAGGTATAGCCTAATGTGCTGTAGACTACAGAGAACAACCAGAGCTGTCTGGGTACTTACCTGAAGGAAAAGGGACATGGCAGCATCTTAGTTATAAAAAATAAAGAGAATAAGAGGACACGGTCAGAGAGAAAGATCAGGATTTCATTTGCTCTCAGCAAGAGACGTGGGGGTGGCAATATTGCCAAAGCAAAGCTGAGTTGAGGGAAATAGATTAGAAGCGGTGAGTCAGATGTGTGAGCTCACAGTTGCACAGCTGATATTTGAAGCTGCAGGAAGAGTGAGGATCATATGAAGCTCCGAGGGGGCATTCCTTTCTGAGTTTTACAGTTCAGGTCCCATCAGAGCACACACAGTTCGATAACCCTTAGTCATCACAAACCTGCAAGAGCACGTCAGAGGTAGAGAAGAGGAAGGGAGAGCAAGGCCAGATACAGAGCTGCAGGAATATTCCTTGGATAGAAGTAGGAATTTGAGAGAAAATCCCTCTCAAATTTAGATCCTCGCTGAAGACCTCACCTCTCGGGGGAATCTTTTGTGCGTAAAGGTTTAGGACGTGTGTCAGCTGCTGTAAAGTCTCTGTTGTAGCTAACCTAACTGGATGATGCATAACAACACATGGACCATGGAGGCACTAGTCATATTTCTATCTATAATTGCACTCATTAAAATAATTTTGTTTAAACAGCTTATCTTTGTTTGCTTTCCAGCAATACCACTGAAATCTCTTGTGGTATCCAAATGCATTTTTCTCCCCTTACTCAAGCTTTTGTGAAATGGGAACTGCTTTGTGGCATCTCCTGATTTTTACGTACCTGCCTTAGTGACTGTGATACCAACATGCTCCTCTATTGCTCTGGAAACCAGCTTTACATGCACTGTTTCATCTACTCCTTAATTCTTCCACTGGGGCACTAAATCTGGACTAAGCTGAAATACTAGGACAATAATTCTTAATCCACTGTGGAACATTAGCTGAGTGTTAAGACAGCGATTTGCTGTATATTATGAACGTGGCTCCATTTCATTTCCTCTCTGGAGATGCTGATTCACTGATGGAGTGATGTTCTTCCAGGCAGGAAAAGATTAAATAGAGACAACAGACTCAGAAGTAATAAATAAGGCTGTAGAACAAAACTGCCTGATATTATATTATTTTAGAAGCCGTATATAATCATGTCATCAGAGATGTGTTGTGATGCACACACGCAGGGGAGCAGAGTTAAGGTGGTGCCTCTAATCTTGTACTGTGCTAGTTCGTGAGGTTACAGAGTTTACAACTGTATATTTTACATTGCATCCATCCAGCACTGGGAAGGATGTTTGCGTCTATTTAGCTACAGCATCAGTGTCTCCTTTTGGTTCTCTCCTAACCCCATCACAGTCAAAGTGTTCTTTAAAGGAATGCTATTTCCCCTGCTTCCCAAATGCAAAACTGAGGAGGTGCTGGAGAAGAGGCAAGTCTTTTACTCCCTGAAAGCAACAGAACAGGCAGTAGAAAGGAACCATGTTTCCTGGTCCCTGCTTCTGTACACAGTTTGTGGTCACACTCTCTCCTTACTGGTGCACTACTGCAGAAAGGCTACATGGCTGAAACTCTGAAGACAAGTTTGGATAGTGCTTCTCTAATACACAGGAGCACACGCTGGGATCACAGGCAGCCTGTCAGAGAATTGTCACATCACCCTGTCTGGAGGGACCATCTTCAAAAACAGCAGCAATTGGTCAAAGCCAAGGCTGTTGCTTTTCTCTTTTCATTTTATGAATCTGCAGTCCAGAAAGCAGCTGGGCTGATATTGTCATCCTGGCTGCTGTTCATACTGGTGCCGGGAGCTTACCAGATCACCATTCCTCAAGCTTGGGACAGGCAGCACATTGGGAATATTGAGCATAGGCAGAAGGAAGGGGGTCTTTTCAGGGATAGTGGCCAAATGGCACACATTTCAGCAGTCCTTTGAGTGCACTAATCTACTCCAGGACCAAAAATTTGTCCGTGTGAATTGTGAAAATTAGGCAGTTGTAAAGGTTGTAGTTCTCCTCTGAGGGGATCAGGTGCAGAAGAGAGTCTGGGGTTGCTTGTTCCTTACAGGAAGCCCCATTGCTGTAGGACTTGGTGCTTGCCTCTCTTATCCTGAGCAAATGAATGTCAGAAAACTGATTGGTGACTGCTAGCAGGTTACGAATGGGTTTGGGTCTCTGAGTTTTCTGTATGTGCAGAAATCCACAAAAGCCCTCTGCCTGTATCTGGGAACTGCAATCCATTCCACCTAATCCAGGCTTTTAACTTGCTGAAGAGGACTGAAGAGAGGGCTCGATCCTTGTTTCTATGCAAAATCAGGGAGGCAGAATGCCCTATTTGTTTTTAATAGTATGTTTTATAGCTGTGAGAGATCGGACCTCCAAGACATGCTCTGGAAGTGGCCCTGCTCTTTCCTGCAGGTGAGGGTGCTCTTCCAGGCACAGAGCATGTGTCTTTAATGCTCAGCTCTTCTTTTTAGCTGTAGGAAGGGCTGGATACCTATGCTGGTGGCTTACAATGTTAGCCACTCTCACTTCATGCTTTGGGGAACTTCAGCGTTTCACAGCAGGGTTGTAGTTGACATTCTTAGCACATTCCTTTCATTTCTTTTCCCTGGCATAGCAATTGATATTCCACACAGTGCTGCCTCATTTCTGGTCAGGCTGTTCTTTACGGTTTATTTTTAAGGTTTCCCCCCCAAACTTGCCTAGTAAGAGCTTTTGCATAATTGCTCCTCAAGATTTGCATTTCAACACAGAATTTGGAGCTGGCTTCAGGCTCATGTCACCTCCCTACAAGGTTAATACACACAGCTAACTTAGTTGAATGATCTAAACACAGGAATAAGCTTTTGCTTCTATTCTCAGAACAGCATCTTTCTTGACCACTTTTTTTTTTATTTACTAATTCTGTTTCTTCTGCAGTAGGTCTTAAAACTCACCTCCTAATTGAAGGGGGCTGCAATATCTGTTGTAAGAATTTTTTGGAATATTTTTCTCAAGTTTTGCACCCTTGAGGTAGGCCTGGCTGATTTGTGACTGGTGGTGCCAGAGAGGTGATTCTCTTTTTTTCCCCCCTTTAGTTATCTGCTTTAAATTATCATCAGTGATAGGTTTGTTTATCTTCCTCCTCACAGGTTCCCAAGGCTTCAATGTGACCTACATCATTGGATTCAAAGAGAAAGGATGACAGACTCAACCATCTTTGCTTTCCAAAATCTAGCTTTAAAATTTCCTTCTAGACTGGAACTCCCTGATTTTAATTCATTTCTGGGTGGTACTGATTTAAGTATTTTTTGTCCCTAGATAAATGATTTCTTTTTTTTTTTTTCTGTGAGGATCACCTATTTGTAAATGGTGTTCTGCCTACACATTCCATGTTCCCTTTGCTTCAGATCATTTTAGAATTCCCCTATTCCTAACTGTTGCTCCCATTATGATGCTTGGACTCTTACACACAATTTAAAAACATCTTCTGTCATTCTTACCTTTGCAGTTGTTACTTTGCCCCGTTAGTTCTTTTTGATCTTTCCTCACTACCTCCAAAAGCTCTTTTTTTTTTTATTTGGCATATAATGTTCCTCAGGTTCAAGCTCTTGTGATCCTATCTGCCTCTATCTGCCAGCATCCATAACCTTTTTTCCTTATAAATAGTTCCTAGCACTTTGCCAAGATGTCATAATAAGAACAAAGTAGGAAAAAGTACAGATGCTAATGACATTTATTGAATTCTCCAAGTAATGATCCTTGGCTTCATCTCCTGCCAAAATGTGCTCGATATGCGATCTTTTTGGTCTCTTGCTACGGGTATAAAAATGACCTTCCTCCTTATTCTTTTGCTGTAATTTTAAAAACTCTTGTTCCAAATAGGTAGTTTAACTGCCTTACTTGGCAAGTTTAACAACCTGAGTATCACTGGCCTATTTCTTTGATGATAAATGGAAGGGGAAGTAAGTGGGGAGTAAGCTGCTGTCACACCATCTCCCTGGGTGATCACAGTCATTTTTTGGAGTTAAGAGCCTGTTTGAATCTCTCTCTACCAGTAAACAAACTGGCAAGGTAGTAAACAAACTACTAGTAAACAAACAAGGTAGTAAACAAACTAGTAAACTCCTGGCAAGGCCCGTCTAAACTCACTCAGACTCCGAAACAAGGGAGCTGCATCCGGACTGCCTATTGGGTACAATCTGTAGCCTTTGTCAGCCCCCAAACCACGTACAGATGTTGTCTGGAAGAGTGTTAGCTGACCCAGACCAGACCCATGCCGGAGCTGTGCTAGCAGTTTAACAGCATAGAGACTCCTTGTTCCAAGCCTGTGTCCAGGCCTAGACTTTACACCCTTTGCGTAAGGTGTATATTGTGCTTTGTTCCTTAATTTTTTTCTGCTGTGTCTGTTGGAGTCAAGAAATAGGTTCAAGTTGCCTCTCCTGTACTTCATGCTCTGGGACTGAGGGTGAGGGGAATGTTTCTATTGCTGCAATGAGATGTGGTTAGGCTCTATGGTACTGTGATAGTGGGCAGACGTTGCAGAGATATCTAAAATGTTTTATAACACTATCTTTCTAGGCACCCTTTCTCCACAGCTCATGTCAGCCAGAATTTGGAAAATTTTATCTAAAATTTTTCAACCACACATAAAAATGAGAGTATGGCAAATATGCTGACCTGGTTGAAAGCTTACAATACTTCAACTTGGAAGTCTTACTTCTTCCAGGCTTTATAGAAAAAGGCATCTTTGGTATCAAGTAAGCCCCTTCTGCTATCTCTAGGAAAACATGAATTGTCCAAATCATAAACTGCAACCGATTTTCATTTGGACACCCTCAGCAGAAGCTTGTTAGAATTTGGCAGCTAAATTCCTGGCTGGTGACATCTGCAGCAAGCATTCTCCAGCTCTCCAGCTTCGGCCTGCCAGCTCATCTGCCTGTGTGCAGCTCCATGCTGCAACTCAGCCGGCAGCTTCTTCTGTGAAGAGCAGAGCACCACAGGGTGAGGCGTGGGGAGCAGGGCCAGCAGGTAAAGCAGATAAAAAGGGCAAAAGTTGGAAACTGTACTAGGACTTGATATTATAGGAAAGAAGGAGCTGTGAGGAAGGAGAATAAGCAGTGAGAAAGCAGAACCAGCATTTGTACAGCCCCATGTCTGTTCTTTCTCATACAGCATTGAAACAATCCAAAGCTTTCTTGAGTCTCCATGTTTCTTTGTTTGTTGGCAAGCGTCTGTATTATCTGGTGATGAAGTATGCATCCTACATCCCTCAAGTTTGTTGATTGAGTTTCTCCCTCATGCAGCTGATCCCCATGGATGATAACAGATGTCTACCACTACCAATTACTTATTAGCACATGTGGTAAAGATCGGTACTGGGGACCTAAAAGGTTTCAGTTCCATTTGGAGGTCACGAGGGTTTCGTATAATGTCATTTATTTTCAGTTAACATGGCAAGTGACTTGATAATTCCAATAAATTACTAAGTACTTAAAGTAAACCTGGCTGGAAATACAAATTCCTGTCCAGCTGAAAATTTTAACAGTTGCCATTTCACTTGAGACAAAATAGAAAAAAAAAGTTACTGTGGTTTTGTGGTACAACACTAAGGCAAAATGCCCTTCTAATTTTTCTCTGTGAGCTATGTCTTCATATGGGCATGAAGAAAATGAGGTGATCAAAGATTTTATGGAAGGATGACTTTGATCTTATAGATGGCATAAGGCAGGGCTTAATCCAAAATTAACATGCTATATGGGTTAATTAAAGGAAAAAAATGTGAGAAAGACAGTTCTACTCTTGAACAGTTCATTTAGCTTATCTTTAATGCAAATTGTCAATGCAATTCCTGTCATGAAAATAAATCTCATTAAAAATACATCACTTCTTCACACACATGTAAACCGAGAAAAGAATGTGCTCCTACCAGGTGAATTTGATGTTACTCAGCTGCAGAGAAAAGATAATGTGGGTTTTGTAATGAAGACACTGTTGCTTTCTTTAGGCTTACATTTTATGAGAAAGCCTTTGTAAAAGGTAGGATCACTCAGTGGACTATCAGAGTCCTTAATGAGTGTGCGAGAATGGAGGGCTGTAAACCTCCTTTTGAACCACAGTAGAGCAGTATGATTCTCACCCATTTTACAGGTGGGAGACCTGACTAATTGAGGAAGTTAAAAGTTCATAAAAGTTAAAAGCTGAAAATCAATGGATGATGATTAAAGGGCAGACTTAGAACAACAAGAGCTCCAAACCCACATTACCTCTTTACCTCTGGGCTCATATTGCCAAAGGTATATGTGTTTAGGCTTACAATCTCCTTGAGATTTTCTACGACTTTATATTGAGTAGAAGTTCAGATAAAAGGAAACTGTAAGCAAATACTATTTGAAACTGTATAAAAATGTAAAAAACTATATTGTGCTTATAAATCATGACATCATATTATTATTATTCTCTTGGAGCAGTTTATGGAGCAGTAAAGCCAGAATTCTGCACAGAGATGAAAGTCAATATCTGTCTCCATCCCTGCACCAACATTAGTCGGAAATATTGCTAGACATTGCAAGCTAGGAAGGAAAGAAGAAGAATATTAAGTAGAGGCTTTTTTCCATATTATAGTCACAGGTTACAATACAAACAAGTGTATAGTCCTTTTTTGTATGCTTATAGAACTTCCTTTCCACAGAGCAATAAAGAAGTAGAGATTCCTAAACATTTGGGAGGACAAAGTCTGACAACTACAACATCGGGGATACCTCTAGAGGCAGCGATCTCCCTCCCCTTTAAGGTGAGAAACTCTAATAAAACACATTTTTATGGGAAGCAAGCGTAGAAAGAATTCTAATGATGGGTTCATTGTATTATAAAATGCATGCATAGAGCACAGTGTAAGGTCAGC
This sequence comes from Stercorarius parasiticus, assembly GCA_013396915.1. NCBI lineage: Eukaryota > Metazoa > Chordata > Aves > Charadriiformes > Stercorariidae > Stercorarius > Stercorarius parasiticus. The sequence goes on from VWZL01004596.1 coordinate 380,141, forward strand.
AAAGCTTTTCTTTAATATTTATGATCGAAAAGGTATTGTCTGTGTCTCCATTCATTCTGCATATACTTTCCAGGGCTAGGTTGAAGCTTGGTCATTTTAGTCCCATGACCAGAAAGGGAGTAAGATACAAAGCAGGCTGTTTAGCATATTAAATTCTGTTCGTTATCTGTTACAGCCAGGAGGTGGCAGAGCAAGTCTGGATTACCAAGACTGAATTTCAGGCTCTAGGTATTTTCCAGTCTTGATGCTATGGAAAGATGGTGAGTTGCTGCAGTTCTCCCATTTGCACCATTTAGAGGGAACTGCCTGCACACCACTCACAACGTTTGCAAGGCTATTAAGAGGGTCACAGCAAGCTTGCAGAGCTCTCTAGGAAATGCTGCCTGGTCCTTTTTTCTTTCCTTTTTTTTTTTTAATTATAATTTTGTACTGCTGACTCAACTCTGCTGTTCACTGACAGTTTGACCAACTCGTCCTTTCAGCGGCAAGCATGAGTCTTCTGTGTACGCACATCCTTGCAAAAAAATGTCATTGGCTTTTGCCCACAACAGCAAGTGAATGAAAGCACACCATTACAGCAAGTGCTTGACAAGTAGTACTATATAAATATGTAGTATATAATTCTGCGTAAGTGTTAATACAGATGCCTTCTCCTTTCTCCCCTCAGTTACTCCTTAGGACTGTAAGTGACCCATACAAAAAGCAGAGAGAAACCATGTGAGAGGCCAGAGCAGATGAACAAATAGAGAGAAAAAGCAAATAGGGAATGACAAACTGGCCGTTATCAGTGGGGATGCTTTTTGTATCAGCTTGAGCTGCAGGCCATATCTCTCAAACTAAACAGCTCTGAAGTGGGTCAGCATATGATGGGGGTTGCTGGGGGAAAAACAGATGTTGCGCAGAAGTATCACCAATAATTTGGTGGTCTAAACTGTCTGCTTGTGAAATGACTCTATTAAATAAGCAATAGGCTTCAGCAAAGTCTGTCTTTTTCTTAAGAGCTACTGCTACTGGTTAGCAACAAAAAAAGCAAAGTTTATTAACAGAAAGAAGCCCCAAGATCTCTGTGTGTTAGGTTTAATGGGCTGCAGCAACCCCAGGATAGATATTCCTGCCTCCACAAAGGCAGGCATTTACTGTCCTGTGCCTCTCAAGCAGGTTTTTGTGTATCGCTTTCCCTGAGACAGCTGTAAAAGGGGAGGTAGAAGAGGGGCAATAGGAGAATGTAGTAAGCATTGTCTTAGGGTTTGATCACCTTTAAGAAAAGACAGGAATGTTTTAGATCTTGCTGTTTTAAAGGACTCAAAAAACTCATAGATGACAATGGAAACAGAGAGAAGAAGCTCGCCCAGTTAAGACTGCAAGAGGAACAGATGATGCAGAGGTTTTTGAACGCGGGATCAGACACAAAGGTGAGAGAAAACCATGCATGAGGGAGACAGGCAGTGAGGAGAGGTGAACAGAGGATCCTTTGCACTGAAAGTACTGAAATTATTATACTCTAAATTCTGCATTTATTGCCTGACCCAAATGTCTGCTGGTTTCAAAGCAGCAACGTATGATAGACTCTGACCCTAAATGGATGTAGTTGTCAAAGTCAACAATAGGAAGCACAGACAGAGAGAGATTTGATATCTTCTCTGCAATCCTGCCTCTGGTGATAGTTACTGCTAGAACTAGCGAGAGAAAGAAGTGAAACTGTATTTCTTCCAGTTCCTCTGCTAACAGTTCCATTGTTTATAAATTCTAAGAAAGGACCAACTATATAGCTGGGGAGAAATTGCAAAAAATATCGCTGATGCTCTCCTGGGGTTTTCCCTAACCTTATAATGTTTTAGCCAACTACAGATAAGATCTATGCCCTGAACACTAATGCAGGCAGTGCCCCCCAGACAGAGACTCGGCTCTGGACAGAACTGCCTGGGTGAGAGAAGAGGTCACCTACCATGGCCTGTGTGGCCCCTGACTGCTCTGCTAACACCAGATGTAGAGATGGCATCTGCAAGACCAACTTATGTCCACAGGCAACTGAAATGAGAGCAATTAGCACAAGCAGACAGACAGGCTGTGGAGATCCTTGTAATTTCCAATTGCTCCTGGCCAGGCTGGATTTAAACTGACATCTACCACTGAAAGGCTACATATCTTGTGGTCCCTCCTCTGAGTTTTGCACAGTTCCGTGCATGTTACTGCAAGTTCTTTCACATCAAACTGAGGGCTACAGCTGCCAGGAGGTCATGCATTGCTCTAAGCATCCAGGTCCAAACCTCTTATCTGAAACAATGGCGTTTGGATTGGAAATGCTATTTTGATTCTCCTCTTTTTTTAGTTGCCCCAGCCTTGAGGATGATGGCTTAGAATAGCTGGAATATTTAAAAACTCCGCCAAGCGCTGTGCTGACAAAACGGCAATTTGTGTGTGCTCAGTACTTCTGGCTAATCTCAGCATAGAGTTCACATGCTGAATGAGTCTTTTTTTCTTCCATCATGCAATGTATTAACTCGAGGTCATGCTCCACTGACACTTGCAAACAGCACCCGTCTCTGTCAGTCACAGCCATGCACAGCAGGAGCTTGAAAGGAATTAACTCCATCTAATAGACGGGACTGATGTGAAACTGTGGGAGAAGGGAATAGGGGTTAGCCTACAGAAGTGGAAACACTCATGTTTGAAATTATATCGCAATTATATAGCATCACAGGTATTTAATTTGTGGCTTATTTTGAGAGATCTACAAAACCAAGTAATCATGACAAAGCCAACTCCTTTTGTTTTGTATGGTTACAGTTAAACATGACCAAATGACACTTTGCAGTCCTGTGAACCGAAACAGAGTGCTCTGTATCACTTCACGAGAAAGAAATGGTAACTGGATTTAGTTCAAAGCTGTAAGAAATTGGAGAGAGCAGACCAATAATACCAGCAGTAACAGAGCTTTATTTCTTAAAGGAAAATTAATTGAGCAGCAATAAATAAAGGTGCTATTCACAAGAAGCCACTCATATTGCTGATGTGCAACATCACATAAATGTGAGGTTAGGAAATGTGAGAATTAAGGTCATCTGTGCATCCTTTCTTCTCATTTCCTCTTTCTTTCCCCTTTCATTCTAGAAGCTTCAGGAGACTTCTTCCACTGGTGCAAGACTAATTATTTTGGGATTGAGGGCAATTCCATATCTGATTAGCAGGAACATACATAAATTAGCAGCATCTAATTCTGCATTTATATTCTCGTCCCAGAATCACCAAGTACTTTATTGAAAGTTTGATAAGGCCTTACTGCAATTGTGCTGTAGGGAAATGGTTATTTATATTTTGTCATCCAACAAATTGAGACTGTGGGAGGAGCTACTGAAGATCACCACAGGCAATATTCTGACCTAGGATAGGAACTCAGTACTTTTAGCTTTTGTACACTACTTACTGAAAAATGCTTTCTTCCACTAATTGGAAAATCTGTCCAGGGCAGAAAGGTTAGGAGTATTCCATTCCAAAGAAGAAAATTTGGATTCTCTAACTGTTGTTTTGGCTCCCTTTATACCCAGAATAGGTTTACTAGGCTGGTTGGAAGGAACTGACCAACTCTTCTGTGTTATTAATGTTACTTATCTGTTCATAGAATTATCAAGAACTGTCTTAGAAAAATATTAAAGCTGAGTCACATACCAATAAAAGCAAACAAATTCACTCTGGCAGTTGCAACAGTGAATTCAACTTACTCTTGCTGTGCCTAGGCAGAATGGGGCATATGGTACTGTGGTGATTTCATTTCATTTCAGAGTTTTTTTGACATATTGTGAAGTCTAATCACATCTCAAATGGAGTTACTGGAAGAGCAAAGGCAGCTTTTTCAATATACTACAAACAAGGGACTCTGTGCATCTTACTGCCACCTGTAAAGCCAGCTATGAGCATTGCTAGAAAATGTTGTAATGTCTAAATTGTTGTAAATGTCTAAATTCAATCTGTGCAAAGACCTCTGCGTCTCTAATGTGTACAGGCAAGAAAGCAGTGTTCTCCAGAGGTTGAGGTAGAGGTTGTGTGTGGAACTCCTGACTCTCTGTTTCAATCAAATGTTCAGAGTGTGGAAAGCTCAGATGCTGCCTCAGTTTTCCTATACATTCAGCAAGATACAGCCTATTCATTAATGACAACTATGAGATTTCAAAGTGAAAAGTGACATTTTAAGCAGGAGATAGGATTGTTTTACTGATTGAAATCACAAGTGAAAAGATTATCTTTTCTTTTGAGTATGCCAATTTTTAAGGCTATAGACAGCAAAAAAGAATGGTGATTTTTACAGGCCAGAATGCAAATTATTGAATGGCACAGTATTACTAGGGATCCTGGAAAATGGAGATGTTAGCTGTTTTAATATGAGAGCTGTACTGACTCTCTGACCATCATTAAGTGGATATTGCTCAGATGGTGTGTTGTTCACAGTAATCTTGGTCTTGCTCATATCTGACTCATATCTCCTGCATTCTCATCAGGGATCTCTACTTCTTACCATTCTGGCCTCCAAGGTACTGAGCCTGCTGTATCTTGCCATGTGTAGGAGGCCTGGGATCAAGCATCAGGGAGCAGCAGCAGTCACTGCCAGAGTTTTCTGATGTGAAGATGCCCTGCTCTTGGGATCCAACATGGATTTTTCTGCTTCCAGCAGTTAAAGTGCACTTAAGTAGGAGGAGGAGGAGGGAGGGAGTGGGGGGCAGAGGGGAGCTAGAATGTGAGTCAGAAAGGTGCGAACTTGTAGTTAGAGAAGAATGGGCTTTCCAGTTCATCTTGTTCTTTCGTTTAACAGCTCTGCATCCTATTTTATATCATCATAGAGAAACATCTAGAGCTTGTGCATTAAGAATGTCAGAAAGTGGACACCCGTGGAAGTAAAGTGAGCAGGCTTTCTCTAGACAATGTGCTTAGTAGAGATTCAGGGTGAAGAGGGAATTTTTTTATACCAGAATTGCATGATGGTTCACGTTGGAACCCAGTCAAAATCCCCAAGTTCCCCAACAAAGATGTCCTTCAAAGCAAGGAAGGCGCCTTCAAAGAGCCGTGATTCTCCACATAGGCACAAAGTGAGTGCTGGACCGTCAAGGTTGCCTTGTTACCTACTTGTTCTTTTAATTAGGCTAAAATTTGCCAAAGCATATGAAGAATTGCTTATGCCAGTGAAAACAATTACATGCTGAAAACTTGCAGCCTATTCTTCAGCTTTTGCATAAATAATTTTATTGTATATTTTTATGTTCTGCATTAAAAGTGTGTCTGTGGGAACATGTGCTGGTTGTGAACACTGTGCTTTCCACCAGCACCAGCTTCTTGAGCAGACTAAATGTGGAAGCATGTTCTAACGGTTGAGCTGTGCAAACATTTTATTCTCTGTTCTGCAACAGCATGAGTAAAGCAGGAAAATTTGTATCTGGTTGAGTTGACCCAGAGTGAAACCTGACCGAGAAGCTTTAGTTTTGAGCTTCGGTTGTGTGCTGCAGGGAGACTCATTTGTTTTGACTTTTGAAGAGTGAGTGTGACTGAATTTAGCCTTGAAAGATCCTGTTGGGATGAGAAATAAGAGGTTTTATATTAGAAAATGTCAAAAACAAAAGTAGTGATTTTCCCCTCATTCTTTTATTTTTTTCCATTTTGGCAATCATGAATGATTGTCCCAAGTGCATTCAGACTTCACTAATAGCCTAGGTTATGTCATGATACTGCAAATAAGCTCTTCATCCCAGATTTGTGGCTCGCTGTTGAGTTAAGGTTTGGCATGAGGATGGTGCTAGAGTAGTACACCACAGACTGGAGGGAGGGGAACTGCGGAGATCCTGTAACAGCAGCAGTGTCACTACCTGTCTGGCACTGCAACCTTACAGGCAAAGGAAAAAGAAACTTCAAACCCTGGTAGCACTAGGATAAAACTGCTAAGAAACGCTCAGCTATGTGTTGCCTTGTTGCCCAGCTTTTTGTAAAGCAAGCAGGTTTGTCTAATTAATTAGGAAAAAGTAGGTGAATTAATTGGACTTAAATCCTTGGATGATGAATATTGTCCTAAGCTTCCAAATGTCTGTGCAACAACTCTCTTTTCTGCATGTGATATACATAGAAATGCCACATTCTCCCACTTCCAAAAGCCTTGCAGAGTTTCAGAGTTGTGTTTATCCTGACAGAGTCCATGTGGTGAGCATACCTAGTTTTTGCTGCAATTAATTCTTTCAAGTCCAGCAAAAAGGCACTGCATATTTGAAGTTCCCTCTCTCTTGAAAGCCTTGTTTCAGGCAGTGCTAACTCTGAGGAAGACCTGACTCAGCTGGGAGGCTGCATGTGTTTGCCAGCGGGGCCATAGGCTGATCGAAGATCCACTGAGGCAGTCATTGATTGACCCAGCGTCTCCCCTCCTCAGGAAGATCCCAGTGAAGAAACTCTTTTCTATGAGGGACAAGGTTTGAATAAGCCTTGCTGTAATGAGTGCAAAAGGAGGCTAAATTCTCTTTTTTTCCTCAAATGCTTGCTCATTCCATCACTTCACTTTGGATTTTACTGAAGTCATTGCATCTGACACTGGCATAACCTAGAATATGTTGGAGGGAAGCAGCTTCACTGGTAAAATGTTGTTTTCCTTCTGGGATCTTTCAGAAGTGGTCTCTTTTCCTCACCTTTCTTGAACTGGTTAATTAAACAGGCATACTGGACTACCATTCTGTGATCACTCATGCCACAGATTTTTATTACTATTATTATTATTAATTGATAAATTTTAGAAGGATTTTTTTTGTGCACAGAGCTAAAGCGAGACTTCTGTAAATTGGAGGAGGTCCCATTTGCAAAATCAATGTAGTAAAGAATATAAGAAGACGAATATTGCATGTCCTTATGTAAAATAATATCTGATGGGTTTTTTGTGAATTATGGAGGCATGAATTGATTGATATTGGAGCCTGTGGTGAATCTCTGCTCTAGGCCAGGTGTCACAGTTAGCATCACATGCCCAGCAGGGCCCTTGAGAGACACTCTGGAGACTGATATCTCTTTCTATACAGAGATGGTACAGGATAGCCTCACACTGTTGCTTTTCTCCAATTCCCTTCTCTCACAGCAGAATTCTTCTAGAACGGAGAAAGATAGCTCATTCTCAGTGGTCTGGGGACTGTGAGTAAGTTTTATTGATGATACAAACAATACCTTGAACTGGTTGAAAGCCACCATTTCACATATTCATCAATTTATAACAACTGTAAGGCTATAAAGAAAACATTAGATCATGTCCCACATAGCTGTATGTTCATTACCCACATAGCTATGGGGCAAATTCTTTCATGTGTCAGATTTGACATTTTTCATTGTCAGATTGTACTTTTGTTGGGAGGGAGGCCAGAGTTGCTTCAGTTCTGATGTTTCTTGTTCACAGAAAAACGTATGTTGAATTCTGAAAGAAAGAAGAAGAAAAAGAAAAAAAAGCGTAGGTACTTCAATGGCTGCATCACACTCCCAAAACAGCAGCAGATATCACCAAACTACAGCATACCAGCACAGTGGTTCATACCAAAGGCAAAATTGATCAAATAAGTCACCAAGAACACTTCTTTTAAAAGTGCCATGTCCTCACACCAACCAAGGGCTACCCATCTGAGCTCACTAGATGTGACAGCCCCCCTGTGACAACTGGGTGCAGCTTTGTCAATAACCTCTAGAAAAAAATATAATGCATGGGCACTTCAGAGAACAGCACCATACAGAGGGCACTCTGGTGGAACAGAAACATTTGGAAAATGCTCCCATCACTACCCACAGTTTCAAGTCTCTGCAGAATCCTTCTTCTCTAGTACGTGAGCTGAAAACATACTTCAGACATACCTCAGCATCTTTCCATTCATTAAGGTATTTATGTAGAGGTAGGATCTGCACTTGAGTCTACCTTGAGGGTGTAATTGTGTGTTGCTAATGTAATGGCTAGAGCTGGTGATCCAAACGGCAGCATATGAAAGGTCAATATGCAGAATGCAAGGTTGTGCGGAGCAATTGGAGGAAAAATGGAATCTGATTTAAAAGAGTAAGAAGGAAAAGGGAGGGCAAAGGCAGTGAATGAGAGAGTGACAAGATGACTTTTAAAAATGGGTCCTGCAGAGGTGAAAACAAAAACCTTAACTCAGTCAATTATATGGAATGAACATCTTAAAAAAAAAGATAATAGAAAAAGGAAGAAAGAAACAACCCCCAGAATCAGAGCCAGACATTTAACTGATGTAAGTGGATGCAGATTTCAGAGGAACTGTTTCCACATACATCATCATGGAAACATTATATGTATATCCCCATGGGTGCCCTTAAAACATCATAGGCAATGGCATGCCTTACAAGGCAAGTCATGGTATAAAATTCTGATCTCATATACCCTAATGAACATCCAAAAGTGCTTTCTACAAAAAGTCTGCATGGCACAAATGAAAGCAGGACTTAACTCCTACCTTCATGTCATGTTTGTCACAGTACTTTGCATTTTCTTATGTGCCATCTGAGAAATCCGTGTGACTCTCAATTCTACTGACAATCAGAAAATGTCAGAACCCACTGCAGCATTATTACAGTGATTTATTTGATTTCCCACATAAAATTGAAATAGTATCATATCTTAACAAAAAAAAAAATCAGGCTAATTTTCTTGCCTTGAAACTGCCTAGTGGTCACTATTGTGCTTCTATCACTGCTTTGAGGTGCTCTCATTCGCTTTAATGTAAAATGGCATGGACACTCGTATAAGGTTCATTTCAGTATCTGATTAAATATTTTGGTTGCTACATAGCTGTCATCCCCATAGCATTTGTATGAGTACATCATTTGTTGAGGCACAACTCCAGTGGAGGTAAGAATTTAAATCTTATTAAAATTATGTAACAAAAAAAAATATTGATTTTTAGTTTTCTTTGCTGGTTCTTCCCTTGCGTCTCTGCAGATGTAAGGACTAAAAGTATCATTTTGGAAAAAAAACCCAACTTCATCCAACAGTATTAACCCAATTACTTGTCATTGTGGATGGGACCATTACAGCTGGTATCACATACATAATCACAAGTTAATGTATTGTGTACTACAAATTGACTCGTTTTTTATCCTTGTAATGAGAGACAGAAAGGAGTGCTATGGGTCTATGACAGTGATAATAAAATAACAAAGGAAATAGGCAGGAAAAAGAGAAATAGAACTTTGGTACTCTCTCCTTGTGCATGCTACTCCTACTGATGTAGATTTTAAACTACAAATGGCTTGAAGACCATGGTACCACACTGATTTATGTCACCTGAAGATCTGGTCTAATATTTTCCACTCATCTCAATGTTACCATACTCTGCTGAGGCCACAGAAGGGCTGGCAGGAGGTGTTTTTTATGTACATGGAGTTTTGTGAAGTACTCTGAGTTTCTTCAGGCCACAGTTTTAAGTACTGGTACATGAACCCATACCTCAAGAGGGAGGCAATTCACAGCAATTATATGGAAATCAAGATAGAGGTATCAAGCTAAATTCTTGGCATGCCTGGGTCACATGGAAGTCGTTCTCAGAAAGTCCTTATTCCCTGCAGAGTTCCAGTCTTGTGGTTGCCTATTTGGGAATTTGGTCTTGGGAGAGACTGTTGCTACAGCGATCTCCAGGGGGCATTCCAGGGAATACGGGCTGTGGGTCTGTTCAGAAGGATTCCGGGCCACCTTGGAGATCCATCATCCTGGGAGGATGGACAAGTCTGTCCATTCAGAGTCAGAGACCTGATGCTCAGGACTTACTGTGTTTGCTGCATGTGCCTCATCTGATGGTAAACCTTAATGAAGTCTCTGTTACTGGCCATTCCAAACACTCAGCAAAAGTGCAGATCTGTCATTTCTCTTACAAAGTTACATTTTTACATATAAGAGCAATGTGTGACCAAAAATGTTCTTTCTCTAGTGTGTCTCAGATCCACTAAGAGCTGTACTTAACCCTCCTCACTTTTAAATATCTTGACAGGTGGGGCTGCCAGAGCAGTGTGTTCAGCTGGGCCTTACAGCTCCTCATTTTCCAGGGGGGTGTTTCTTGTGTGCACTGAGATTGTCTGTGTGGAACAGAGGAAGCATGAAAAGGATTTTTCAAAACAAACAAACTAAACAAAATCTGACTGGTCTCTTTATCCTTTAGTTGGAAACCATTTCTTCTAAGGGAATCTCATCCAACAAGAGAGTAATCATAGCTGTGGCGCTGAGAGCAAAACAACAAGCAATTTCCTGTACTTTTGTCTTTCCCATTTTCCACAAGTGCAAATAGCTTCAATTACTTCCTCAAAGTTTGATGAGTTCCACAGCATGGCCAGTGATTAACTGCAAGAGAAATTTTTACTCCCCTCCTTGACTTCTGCTTTTTGGTAACTGTTAAGCCATTCCTCAGAAGCATTAAACATCAGTCCTAACTAATCACCTGCACAGGAACAGAAGGGGAAAGGAAGTGGTGGTGGCAGGAACAGTCTGACTGAAATGCTGCAGATGAAAGACCTTCTGTGTGGCTGGCCTCCGAGCACTGTGTGGTGTGAACGAGTTGAGTCATGGTCTGAACACCAGAGCATGAGTAAGAAAGCTTAGCCTCCTCTGAAGCTTGGTTTTATTGATGAGCTGACAACATCAGCTCCTGTTGCCAGGCTAGCTCCCCTGAGTCGCTTTCTGCGTGAGTTCCTCTGCACTAGTCCTCTCTGCCCAAATAGGTAGTCTCATCCACTTGCAGCCAGGGCCAACCAGAGCCACCTGCCATCATGACTCAATGGCAACTGTCATGAGTCTGGCATGACTAAGCATCAGTGGTAATAAGACCAGAACAGAGAGCAAGGAGTTCTGCCTCACCTTCTCATATGGCATTGCCATAATATATGAATAAAGACTGACTCGATGAGCAGTGGAGGAAGAGGAGTGGTAAGTCTTACGTGTGCTGGCCCCAGTTTACATGCTGAACTCCTACTGCTGATTGAGGTCCTAATTTTGAGAGGCCTAGTGCTAACTGGGAAATAGGTTCAGGTAACTTGGGAATGACCATAAATACCTTTAGAGTTGAAGTTTTCAAAGGAGGTAGATTCCTGATGAAGTACAAAGGGTATTGGTCAGTGGATGCCCTGACATCTGTAGCAGATTCCAGGTTGGCTGGAGGGAGGAGGCAGACCCTGACCCCAAAGTGTGGTCTTTTGTACCAAGCCCTGGGTGATGCTGCTGTAAACCCATTTGTCTGCCCTTATGAAAAGCACTAAGAGCACCCTACTTATGGAAACCACATCTTCTAAGCACAGTTGAGGAAGCAAGCTTTGGCTCATTTGCTAATGTTTCCATTTAGAAGGTGACATGTTTTAGTCAGAGAGTTAGCATTTCTTCAGTCAGTGTAGGAAGAAGACCACCTGTCTAGTCCGTGCTGATTTACACTGCTCTAGTAGTCACTGTGACTTCTTTGTCAACAAACTCCACTGGGGAAGAATAACAAATGGAGCATGTTCAGAGAGTAGTTTGGAATAACAGTGAGAAGAGATTGCAAGGTTCACAAATCAAAAAAAGGGCAGCATTTCTTGAATAGCTTATTCACTTGGGTTTATTTGCTCAGTGAGCTGAGAGCAAATGTAGAGTCAGGGAAAGGTGCTGAGGCCAAACAGGCAGAGTGCCTGGGGGATGGCAACAGGGACTGCGGGCACTCTTCCAGCTCACTTGACAGCTCTGGGGCCTTAACAAGGGGACCCTAGAGTAAGAACAGCATTGTCTACAGACCATGAAAACTTCTCCATCTGTACCACTAGTGTATGGAAGAACACTTCCTTGCTCTAGAGGTGAATGCTTTCTCAACAGCTCACCTAGCCACTGGCCTTTTTGCCAGCACTGTTGGGCAGCAGTTGCTAGACCAGAGGACAGTGTTGTGAGACAGGAGTTTGGGCAAGGCTGTCTTTGCCACTCTGTCCCCTTTTGCCAACCCCCTAATTTATAAAGTTACTCTAAATGGGAAACAGAGGAGTGCGTAATGACAGTGCTAGCTCTAAACCACTCCATGCCATCTTCTGTATGGGCTTGCTGAATGGGTGAGGAGGATGATTTAGATGCATTGGCAATTTTCCTAATGACCCTATAGGAACTGTTGCAAGCCTTCGAGCTTCCCTGAGCTGTATGGAATATGAGGACAACAGAAAAATGGGACATGGTCTCTCCTGGAGCTGTCCCTTCTCCGATGCTTTCATTGCTTCCTTGCAACTCCTATATGCCACGATCTGGGCTAGGACTTTACACAGAGTGCCCACCCTTTAGAAGTTCAGCAGCACATGATGCAGATTTCTTCAAAAGAGCTCTTATTGCGCTGCTCTCAGTTGTCTGGCACAGAAAGAAAATTAGGTGAATATTCACTGGCCCTGGAACATTGCTTATTTAAATGCAGTTTCAACTGAATACAAAGTTCTTCACTTCTTGGCCAAATTATTTTGCAGAGTCACTTGCTCTACAGCTGCTGCATCCTCTTGCTCCTACGTGGCAGCATTTCAGCAGTATCTGGAGGGGAAGCGTCTGCCTGTCATAGCATTACACCGAGCTTTGGTATTCTCCCAAGTGGCAGTCATTACATCACTGTACGGTGATATTATTAGCGTATTTTCATCCAGCAACAGTCAATGTCAGATTGTTTCATGATGTGTTCAACAGGCATCAACATTTCAAAAAACACCAGACAAATGTCTTTTTACTTGACCTCTTTAATGCAATGTCATAGATCATTTGCGTGTTTAACAGCTCTCAAAACATCGATGCATGCATGCTTACAAAATAGATATCTTCTCACTCCTTTTTTTCCTCCTTCAAGTGCCATGAGAAATTATTTAAGGAAGTTTTAATGAAATGCATCTGTCACTTATGAAGATAAATAGCCATAGTATGGCTTTCCATTACTGGAAATGGCAGAATTAAATTAGAAAATTACAATCCTCAGCATCTTCCCTGACTTGTTTTTGCATAATGTGTTAGAAAATATGCCCACATAGGCAGAATGCTGCGATACCAATGGAGCATGCCATAAAACAAGACCTCTTTTTATGGTTGTTTTGTTAGTTTGCATAGGAGAATTTTCTCCCATGGATGATTTTTGGTCCTGTTTCTGGGCACTGAGGCTCAATTAGTAAAGGGAACTTTAATTAGAGTGGCAAACAGATAAAACCCTCCCTCTCTTCCAAAACCTAAGTTCTGGACTTCACTCTAAATTGTTATATGCCTCCCAAGCCAAATGGGAAGATCATGGTAGGCCATATGACTGTATAATTCCTCATATCCCGTCTCCTTTTCCATTACGTGGAATAAAAATAGCATTATCAGCAAAATCCTTGGGGCCACACTTTGGACAATAATAAAAAATATTGTATTCTGACTCTTAATGGACAAAAAGATGGCTATTTAAGGAAACATTTAAGTGAACGGTGGGATGGTGTGAAATTGTCTTTTCAGATGGAATAGGCTCCTCATAGTTCCTCATTAACAAGCTGGTCTTTTTATCCTCAAAAGCAGATTGTTGGTAATTGGTTTTGTCTTTTTAAGTGAAGAAATAGACTCCTTAGAGTCTGGCCCAGTTAGAGTAAACCAGAATGTGATTTGCAGCGTTTAGCCTTGCTACTTCTGGAAGCCAAGAGGTAGCAATTGAAATAAGTACACAATAAGAAGTCCCTTGTGTTTCTCACCTGTGCTTCCAGCTGGTAATGGAGTATGCATGCAGAATACTTGTGTTCTCAGCTCTCGCACCCACTCCACACCAGCAGCATATGCTCCTGCTCCCCTGCTCCATTCACTTCCAACTCACACAGCACTCTTCCATTGATTTTCCTGGTGTTTCTCACTTTCCTTTTTTATGGCATGTGAATTTTGCATTTTTTGTTGCACAGGAGATGGCTTCAGCTGAGGCAGGAATGCTTTACCCCTGCCTGACACCCAAAGTCAAGTTTCTTTCTAGGCACTTTCCTAATGAACGCTGATCCCTCACTTACTGAATAAATGCTTTAACTAGTGTGCTTTTATTCAAAGCTGGTCACCAATGCTGTAATGCCATTCACCAGCTGGTGTGTAGCTGTTACACTGCAGTTCACGCTGAGCCCAGCGCTGTCTGTGCATGTCAGGAGTGTTCAGCCAGGACTCCCGCAGAAATGAGGAAGGACTGCTTTGCATCAGATCTTGAGGGTAGTCAAATGCAGATGCAAAGGTTGATGTGAGCAGAGAATGTTCTTGTAACTAATGAATGTAGCAGGTTAAAAAGGGAGAGAAGGAATTTCCCTATCCTTTCTTAAAAATTTATGCTTATTTGTTTCCAAATGAAATTGATGGAACTTTTGTTTTTCCTGTTCATTCCAACCTGCTAAATTCATGAAACATCCCAAAGATATCCCTTTGAGGAAAGGCGGCTGAGGGAGAGGAGGGAGCGCAGTAACTGAATGTTCCAATCTATTGTATATGTTTTGGGGAATCCCAGGGCGCTCTGACAACAGGAGGCAAGCAGATAAAATGTATGGGGCATGAGGATGGACTTGTCGGGAGATGAGAGCTTTAAAAGCCCCAGCTGCTTTCCTTTCAGCTTCATCTTAATTGAACTGCTCAGATAACAGCAACCCTGCATGAAGTAAATGCCGGTTATCCTAGCTTTGACCTTCAGTAATCCTCTAGGAGTGCGGATAGGGATGCACATCACTTCACTTTTTCCCTGACTATACAAAGGAAGAAATACTCAGATTTGAATACCCAGATGAACAGGAACAGCTTAACTGAGGAGCACAAATAGCACCAAGGTCATAGACAAACAGCATAAGCAGTGGTCAGTGTGGCAAGTAACTGGTCTCCAGCAGGGATCAGTATTTGGTTCTTGCAGATGGCAACACAGTCCTGTAACACTCCCAGATAACGGTGGGATTTTGTTTGATTACTTACATCCCAAGCTTAGTATGTTTTGCTGACCCTGGTAGGGGATGGCTTATCCTAGGAAGTTTTGAAATTTGAATACCTTTAAGTTACCTGGCACTGCTCTGCACGTTATTAATAATCACACAATGATCAAACTCATAAAAATCCAGCTTTAGTATTTAATTCTATGACTGTCTCTGCAATATATTCTACAGGTTGACTGCATCCTGTGCAGAGAAGCATTTTTATTTTTTTTTCCTATATGTAATGCACTTTAATTTCATCAAGTCACCACTTGTTCTCTGTCCCTTCATGCAATCTGGCCAGAGGTGGGATGAGAAACTTCTCCTCTATGCCTCCTGCCATCTGGAACAGACTTGTCTGTATTTCTTTGCTTCATTGGCTTTCCATCTCATTTTAAATCTCAGCTGAAAACTCCTCCCTTCCCCCTTACTTCTGTCTTCCTGCTCTTATTTATCTCTGAAGCTACACTACTGGTTTCTGTAAAGCAGTTGAGAGATGGAGTTTGCATGACAGACAGAATTCAAAGACTTAATCCTTTAACCTTTACTTACTAAGACATGTGTCTGTACTGGAGACAACAGGCTACCATTGTAACCAAACCTCCAGGACCAAGTGGATCTGCAGACCAAGTGGACTTTCTTCTGGGATACACGAAGTAAAGAGTAAAGAATTTTTTCAGAGCGTTCCTAATTGTAAATGCTAACATCAGCTCCAAAGCACATGGGCTTTATAGACTACAGCAATACTGTAACAGAGTACGCTGCTCCAGCGTGGACCAGGGACCTGGGAGCCAGCTGTCCCTGTATAATTAGCAGATCAAGAAGATAAATGACCAGTGAGCGAGCTGTAGGAAGCCACAGAGAGGTTGTAGGAGGGAAACAGTCTTTCATGTCAGATCCTGACACTGGTCAGGTTAGAGGGAAGGAGAGGCTGACAATAGTATCCAGAATGGGCAGAAAGGCTAGGATTATTTCAGAGAGAAAGACAGGACTGAGTTTTGCCTAAGCTTTTTTTAAAACTCTGCCTTTCAGGAAGCTTCAACATGATAGTACTGGCCTGGAGAATTAGTCCGACTGACATATAAAAATGCTGGCAGGTAGTGAAAGGAAAACGCTATGGAAAACTGACCCTAAGGTTTGGACATGGGCTTCCTTTGCACTATGTACTTATAGCTGATCTTGGAGGGGAAACGCACGGTTGACTGGTGATGATGCAGAATGGTTACTGCCTTGACAAAATGCTGCCTCTTTCCACATCTCACCATACTGATTCAGTTTTGTATGCAAGCAATAGGAAACAGCACTACACATCATGACATGTTGCTCTTTGGCAATGGACAAAAAGGATAAAATGAATGCTGGGTAAGAGGCATTCTTGTAGCAACGGCAACAATGCTTTATCACCCTTTGTGTTTCAAAGTGTTGAAACTCACAGTTAATCTAAGCCTGGAAGGCCTGCATCCTGGTGTGTCATCCTGTGCACTGTGGAACAGCTGCTTGGCCTTTACTCCACCAGCCCTTGCCCAATACAGAACACTTTTCATGAATTTCAGACTGTTGTCAAAGCCTTTCAGCTGCAGCCATCATCTATGACAGAAAGGAAGCAAAAAATTTAGTTTGTCAATAATATTTTGGATATAATAACATTTAGGATATGTTACATTAAATTCTCAGGTGGTCTTAGGTGATGGACAAGTCTATGCCCTTCAGTAAAAAGGCAAACTAGAAGGAAATTACTGACACCAGATCTGGCAGTTAGTGGAAACCCAGGTATGTGGACAGTAACATAATCAAAGCCACCTGGAAGATTTTAATACTTTGAGGAATACCTGTGCATCTATCTCTACTTCCACTCTCCCTCTGTGGGTAATCCTCTATACTTTAGGGCAAAGGAAAAAAAGGGAAATAAGCACAAGAAGCAAAATGATGTATGAAGTGGAAAAAGATTCTTCCTATCCCTGGCAGGTAATCAGTAGAAGCTTCAGAGCATGGAATAAATTTTATGTAAATATCTAGTATAAGCAACACCTTCAACACATAGTTGTTGAATTCTTTTTTTCAAACCCACTTGGTTATTCAAGAACTCATATCACAAGTTTAAATCCAAGTTCTTTGCCCATCAGTATTGTATTTGAAAGGCTATTCCAGAATGTCATTCTTCTGATGGTTGGAAACCTTCTCACAGTTTCCAGTCCAGATTTATTCATGACCAATTTATATCCATTTGATCTTGTTCCAGCCTTATCCTTTAGGTTAAATAATTCTTCTCCCTCCCCAATATTTATTCCTTGATGTATCTATAAAGCGTCATCTCCCGTCTAGTCTCGTTTCGCTAGGCCAAACAAGCCAAGCTCTTTTTATCTCTTTTTGTAAGATAGATCTTCTGTTGCTGAACTCATGTTAGAAACCCTTCTCTGCACCCCTTCTAATTTCAGTTTATCTTTTTTGAACAGAGGTGACAGGAACTGTGGTACCTAAAACGAAGCCTTACCAACACTGTATATGGTATTTCCCTGTCTTCACCGGCAAAGCTTGACTTGGTGCACTCTAGAATCAGACTACCTTTTCATCTCCATATCACACTGACAACTCCTAGTCATCTGGCACTGGGATAGAAGCACACGGGCAGCATGTTAGTTCTGTGTGATTTACTTGTATGTCAAAGGATATGTGTATTAGGAAGATGGAAGTTATACTTCTGTGGCAAATTTGTTCTTTTATGCAGAGCAGTTCCCAATGTAAATATTCTAGGGAAAATTCGCAGAGTGGAAATTTCCATTCTCCCTTCACATGAATACAACATGCTTTTAAATTGGAGGCCTAACTCCTAAGAGGACCTAGTAGGCAAACACAGAGACAAGGCTATTTTGGACCTTGCTTTGCTGAAATGTGGGATTTTCTGACTTGTTTTGTTTTAATTAAAATAACTTTAGAGAAAGATGAAAAACAAAGACTTGCAAGTCTGAAGTCAATGGAAATAAAACAGTCTCAGAAGTCCTAATCTCCAAGGGCCTTGTCTCAACTTCAGGAGGGGCTGAGCTTGCTCTGCACCCCTCTGGATTAGCGTCTGAGGAAAGCAAACAATCTTTCCTGCCGAGGGCAGTGCCTTTTTGGGCTCTTTTGTGCCAAGCACAGAATGCAACAGAAGCTTAAATTACTTTTAAACAAGGAAATATGTAAGAAAAGTGTGTGATCATTTGTTGGGGATAGTAACAGAAATAATGATGTAGGGGAGCAGGGTTTCCGTCTGGTTTTGCTTTGTTTTGTTTTTAAGATTGTAAAGCAATCAGGCAAGGATAACAGAAACGGTGCAAGTCAACACATTATTAAAATGTAATTATTTCTTGTTTCAATAGGATTTTCTTCTTTTCTTGCTTGGATGTCTATCCAAGCATTTAACGCAGTCAAGCCGAATACTAAATGTGGATTTAAGATATGTTCAAGAACCTCACAGCACTTCTAATAAACTGTGTGAGCATTCTGCATGGCCAGAGTCTGCACTGACTTGTGAAAATAAACTTCTTCACACTGGTTATACTGAAGTTTGATGACATAGAATTGGACCCCTTCTTTATGCTAAATGTTTGGAAAAGAGAGAACAGATCTATTCTTCATGAGGCTGTCTGTACACAGGAGAGCAGCTGCTCTAACTGTTGTGACAGTTCAGGGTTTGTCATGGTTTAGGCCAAATTGGACAATGACGAGACAGATGCTGTCCCCCCACCTCTCGCCCCAAGGAGAGGAGGAGGAGGAATAAAGACATTTATGAGTTTAGAAGGAACTAAACCACTTTAATGAAATACTAATAATAAAATAGAAAGGGAGTAATGAAACAGATACAATATATACAAAACCGTATCAAGCTTCCAGGATGATGTCACTGGCAGGAACTGGGGAAGTTCCAGACTGGACTCAGCGATGGGTGGGAACTGGATTCAAGATCTGGAGTAAGGAACACACGGATCGGGATCAAAAGCAGATGAACAGTCCTCCTCAGATGTCGGCCATTGAAGAAATAGAGGCTGACCCTTTGATCCCTCGGCTTTTATACTAAGCATGGGGCAGATGGGATGGAGTACCCCTGTTGGTCAGTTTTGGGTCACTTGTCCTGTCCGCTCCTCCCTGCAGGTCAGACGCCTCTACACTTTTCCATTTACGACCCTCCAGCGGCACAAATAACGAAATTAGCTGCCCTTGGTTGTTATAGCAATAAGTATAAGTAAGAGCCTCTCTGCGTACCATTTCTTGGCATTAACTATAAACATTGGTCTTATCACTCTGAGAACGAAGAGTTTTCTGCACAATATGCTGTTAATTTCAGAGAGTTAGAAGAGGCCTAGCTAAGAAGTAAAATTACTGAACAGAAAGTTGGTTCTGTTGTACCTCAAACCAGGGCAGCGTTGTACACTTTTCTGTTTGAATATTGCACTTGTTGAAAAATGCAAATTTAGGTCAGTCAAATCTGATTATGAACTGATGATGATATTAAATTTGTTAGCAACAGCCATTTCTGAGTGAAGGCTAAAATTGTTTGTTTGCTGTTTCTCAAAGGGGAATATTTCATTAAAACATTTACACTTAAGTTTTGAAATAGAAGGACAAACAAAAATAACCCAAAAACAATCTGACATTGTATTTGATTGAAAATAAATGATGGGAGGAAATGGAAGAGGGGAATAAGGGAGTATTTCATGCTGGAAGACTATTGTCCTTTGTTTGCCTGTTTGTTTCAGGTCTTAACAAATCAAACCACTTCTTGATGTTTTGATTTGGCTAGTGCCCTTGATCTTCAGGGCTGCCAATAAGTCTCAGAAGATTTGCAGAACTGTCTACTGTGATCATACTTACTTGCCCCCAAAGCTGATGTCTCAGGTTTTGGGGGGAAGCCACAACTTTCTTTTTAATAGACCTTGATGCATTTTTCTGACATTAATTGGTTTCATCACCCAGTTAAGCCTTTTTGTATACAGAAAGCAATCTGGACAAAGCGATACCTGCATTCAAAAAGCCCCCAGACAAATCCATGGAGGAAAAAAACGAAGCTCCATCCTTGCGGATACCCCTTCATGCTGCTGCAGTGGACTCAGTGTAACTGAGAACCAGGCCCGGTGTCACTCCCAGTGTTAGTGTGGCATGACCTCTCACAAAAGTCTATCACAAAGTGTGATACAAATTAGTACTTGCAGCAGTCTTTCAGCTATATACCAGGTATACAAGAGTGATCTCAGCACATTTTCAAGACAGACAATTAAGATTCAGTAAGATTAAATGACTGACCCGTTGTTATTTAACAATTCATTTGTGAAGTGTAAATGTTTAATTGGAAGTTCTTGTTTTCCTTTCACCTGGCCAGAATGTTTCTATTGCAATGTAGGGAATAAACCATCAACAAACCTCTCCATCAGAAATCTGTAATCCTTTGCTGATGGCTTGCTTGGCGGGCTCTATGGATACTCTGGGACATCGTCCAAGAAGGTCCCAAAGAAATTAATTGTCTCCTAGTCTGTTTCGAAATATAGGTCAGTCTTTCATGGCTGTCCTAAAGCAAAGACAACTTTAATCATCTAGGGCAAACAGTAAAACCTGGAAAAGGTGGAGGTTTTCAGGCTGTCCCATTGAGGATCTTCCAGGGCAAAATAACATTCTGACTGCCCTGGAGGTAGCCTTCACTGGGGGAAAAAAAAAAAGACAAACAAGCAAACCAACTATCCTAAATTCTGAGACCTCTTTTATTAGCTTCTCCTACTCTTTCAACCTCTTTCTTCCTAGCTGCCTTTCAATTTCCAGAGTATGAAGCCAGTTTTTTAAAACTGGAAACTGAATTAGAAATATTAAGTGACTCAATCAGAGAAAATGATGTAACATAGAGTGCAGAAAATCCGGACTCCCCCTCCAACATTCAAGTCATCAAATAGCCCCCCTCTGGAATTATTAAATCATCATATGGGGTTGATGCAGACAACTCCATTGGGCTGCTATTGATGTGGTTCTGATGAAACTTGCTTTTTAGCCCATTCTGAAACTTATCAATTCTTCTGGCCCCAGTGTGCTGCCTTTGCAGGGGAAGCAAAGTCACCCTGTTGTGACACAGTATTCCTATGCTAAGTTCTTCCAGAGCTGATTGGCAATAGCCCAGAGATATTATCTAGTAGTGGCTTTTCCATCTAGGCCAGTCAACATGAGTGAACATGAATGTATATCTGCTTGGCTTACTTGGAGAGCATTCTGTAGTGAATTTGCTTCTTAGAACACATTCTTCATCATATTGGGGAAAGAGGAAGTTAATTTTTAACTTCTCCCACTGAAAGATTTAGTAAGTCTTTATCTCCTTGATGCAAATTCGCAGCACCAGTGTCAGAAAAGATGATCATCAGCACTTATTTCCTGGATGACTTCAGAAATATCAAGACAAACTGCACTTATTTAAGGATACATTTCTCAATGCTCTCAGGCTTTCCTGCTGTCTTAACTTCAGCAGCCATTTAACCACTCTATAAGCTTTCAGTATTTTTCCTAACTTGGTGTAAGCAAATATTGATCGTGACTAAGATAGTAATTGAGTTCATTCATGATAATAGATGGTCCATTGGCTGCACCCATTAAAGCTTCTTTAAAAGCAAGAAACAACTTTAATTGCCTGGAGAGACATGGGATGATATTGCAGCAGATTGGAACCTATTAATAACAGTAAATTCAAGGTTAACCCTAGCTTGTTTATGCTTGTTAGTATTAAAGCTTCACATGGAATAGAAAGATGACTAAAAGGGGCATTCCAGACAGAATACTAGCCTGATTATGCAGCTTTTATAAAACACCCTCTTTAATCACTAAGCGTATCTTCATACAGAGCTGCAGAACTTTCTTGAAAAGAGCCTGTTCTCAATTAAATGGGTTTTTTTCTCCATTACCTGAAAGATCTGGAAATTTGGCATTTGTTTTATGCTCTATCATTTTGTTTGCCCTAGGACCAGAGGACCAGAAGGGATCACTGAATTCCTATGAGGCAGTGCAGAGGAAGGATGCCCACATTTTTTTTCAACTGTGTACTTGAAAACCAGAAATGGTTACAAATATGTCTGCATGTCTCCATGAACAATTTGAGGGTCTTTTGTAAACCAAAACCTTCAAGACATTAACAAAAAGCTGCCTCAAGCTTATAATAGTGTCTGGCAGAAATATCACAGTACCTCTCAAATTTCGGTAAACCTTGGTGCGCAGGCAATGAATTTCATTTTTGTAAATATCCAAGCAGAAAAAACTTGCCAAGAGAGGATTAGTAATCTAGGGATGAGGGTAGGGCACCTTTTTCAGATATTATTCCAGAACCACATGGTCTTCCTTCAGACCTCAGCATCACCAGTGCTTCAAGGAAGAGAGCTGCTGAACTTCCTTAGCTTTGTCTTGGAGCTCCATGACCCTGATAGCATGGCTCCTCATTTATGTATCCCAAAGCATCTGAGAAACAGTACCAAATTAGAATGGTGGGATTTCATACCCATGCTGCACCAAGAGAAATGGTGAAACAGATCTCTGGTTTCTTCAACCTATTATCTACACTGAAACCAACTGCTTTATTAAAATTGGCAGGCATGTGAAGAGGACTCCTGAGGACAATTTCCATTGCACTCTGCAATATACAGAATTTTCTTTTTTTTCTGGATTTACAATGACATGAAATATATCTATTATGAGGTCATTCCATTTTCTTTTTTTATTAAAAAACCCTCTTGTGGTTGGCAGTGCGTCTGAAGCTGACATCAGCAACATCTGGGAGCACAGAGTAACACCTCACAGATGCTGAGCAACAATCTCACTGAACCTAATGGGAAACGCGTTTGTTCATCGCCTACAAAAATTAGGCCCCCAGCCAACATTTTCCCATTTAAAGTTAGGCACTGCAATCACTACTGAGTATCACAAACATGTTCCAAATGTGCCTGTAACAGCGTTACATTTTTCAGATATGAAAGTCTTTTGCAGTTAAGCATTACTATCCTTTTTATCCAACTTGAAAAGTTTAGAGCAAAGGCAAATGGATATTTGACAGATTTGTCACACAGAAAGGCAATATCCCCACAAATCTCTTCAGGAATTCCAGGCACCACCCGCTTCCCCCCTGCAATAGCTGAGGGAGACCTTACAGCCATCCATTCCTAGGCAGTCATTGAACTTAGGGGAAGTATTTGTTTAGGAAATTAATGAGGAAAAGCAACCCCTAAGTGCAGTGGGTTCATCTTCATTAAGCAGTTTGCTGATTTTGCTGTCAGCCCTAAATACCAGCTTACAAGTGGACTGAGAAGTCCACTCCCTAAAGTCTCTTGCATATGCACTTACCGTTCATTATTTCATCTCGCAGTGCTTGACTTAGCATTAAATTAGCCTCACAGAGAGAAGGGGAAGAGCTGTGACTATTTTTTGCTTTGAAATGGGAAAAATCATGCTTCTGCGATAACACAACAAACATTAAATAAAATGATTGGATGTAGACACCTGCCTGAATTTAAGGTCACAGTACACCTCTCAGAAAAGGTCTTTTTTCACTCCGTTTGCAATAAGATAAGATGTGACCTATGATCCTAACATGATAATCCGAAGAGCCTCAGTGAACTTATTCCATTTATAGAGAATGAGATTTAAGAGCATTACTGCCTATAAGGAATTCAGAAATTGCTTCAAAAGCCACTGATGTGCAAGCCACAAGCCTAGAAAGCAGACCTGAAATATTTTATTCACAGCATTCTTGGGGGGAATACGTCTGCGTACTAAGGAGGTAGTCTGGCTGATGCTCTGAAACAGCAAAACCCCAAATGCTTGGCTTTTATGTGAAATGCATTCCAGTGTAGCTTGGCTACCGAGTCTGGTGTTCAAAGAGTAGAAAAGTCACAGACAGGTGATTCAAAAAAACCCATGTGTCAGTAGCAGCCTTAAAAGCCATAAAGCACGATGACCTAGGCAAAATTCGTAAGAATTTCAGGCACATGAAGTTTGGACAGGAAAGAGGAAGGCAGTATGCCCCACTTAAGAGGGGCTCTAGCTGAGGGAGAAGGGATATAGCTACACAGGGGAGACAGGTTCTGTGTTTCAGCGGAAAAGCCATGACCTCATGAGGATTCCTGAGCACCTCAAAAGCCTGAGAACCTATGACAGCAGTAAGAGAATGGAGGCAGAGAAACATATACGATATTTTATTTCTTTGCATACATCAATACTTAAAGTAAAAAGAGATTGTGCTTCTAAATCTTTTCATAAGCATGTCTGTATGTTTTAGCCATATGTTTAACTAAAACCCTGAAGAAGTGAATTGTAAGTCCAGAGCACCTGCAGGGAAAATCCTTTAAGCTATAAAGCGATTAGCACCAGCCTTGGGGACTTAGATAAGCTGAGCTACAGGTTGCTTTTCCTCTGCAAGGTTCAGAGACAGGGAACCTGTGTCCAAAACTTCATTGGTTCTGCCATCTATTTGGATAAATGTATTTGGGAGAAGGCAAGACCCAACTGGGAGCTGCCTAATGAGTTCCTGGGCAGCAAGAGCTCTTGCCAGTGTGAAAGCAAGCCACACCAACAGCTTTTCAGTGAGGCCTTGTTTCTGGGAACTGTGGTTTGTATCGGTCAGCATTGGATCAGGCTTCACACTGGGCACATTACACTGCGCTCAAATGTTTTTGACTTCCTGATATAGCTCTTTTGAATTAATGTGATCAACTGAGTCCCTTGGAGAAACTGCTTCCCAGATACAGAGTTCCTCTGCAAGGTCTTTTGGTATCTGCGAAAAAGGAATGCTGTAGCTAGCTTGACTGCTTTTGAAATTTCACCATCACTTCAAATGCCATAAAATTGGCCTTTTCCGTCTTGTGAGCACAATTCACTTGAGGGCACTGAAGCAAGGCAAGTTCATATTTGTGCCTGTATATTGCTCATTCAGGTGATCAGGGAAGAAATCACACTTCATTGGTGATGTGTTTGATCCTACGTGGTATGAAAAGCACAATACAGACTGCACAAACATGATGCTTACGAGCTTTCTCCCTGCTCTGTTCTTACCCATATGCTTTATAGCCTCTCCCATGCACGCCAGCATCCAAAGAGATGTAAACTCCAGTGCAGATTTAAAAGCAGACCCCTGCATTTATGCAAGGTGAGGCAAGCAGAATTACAGAAAAGGTAATGTCAAATGTCCCAGCACTATTTTACATAGCACTAAAAGTAAGGTGAGACCAGGCTCTTCTTTTTTAGAAATGAGAATGGTGTTTTACCCTATTATAAACACAGTAATTCATCTTACTCCATTTTTGTTCCAAAATGTGCTTTATGGGGTGTTTTTTTCCCATTTTATAGCCTGACACACTTTCAGCATTGATTTGTTTGTTTTTCTTAATGGGTAAAACTGTTGTACTGATGCACCCTGGTGCTGGGTGATATTAACAATCAGTGGTTCATGGCTGACACTTGCAAGTGCGGGCATTAAGTGATGGATTAAACTTGTCATTCAAAAGCTCCATCCTGCTTTTATCTGTGGCATGCTCTGTCCTTGATAAAGATTCTCACCAAATAAGAAAAAATGCTTGGAGTATTCAATAAGAAAAGAGGAGAGATGAATCTGGATGAAAGTGAGGAAATATTTCATACAAGTGATGACTCATCTATTTTTATTTTCCGTGTATAATTCCATGAATGTGTAGAAAACTGTGACTAGGGGATACCCAATGAAAAAAAAGCAGCTTGGCTGGAATTGAGCACCCAATTTGCAATCAGGCTCTTAATTAGAACACAAACACTGTCAAATAGTAACATTATCACCTGTAATTGGTCCAACAGAAAGAAACGCTAATTGTGACATTAGCAGCCAGAACGCTTTCAGGCAGGATCTCTGTTAAAATGCAAACACAGTAATTGACATGATGAGGAAGATGAAAAAAAAAAGAACGTAATAGAAGAGGCTATTATGCTTTATCTCGACAAATGGAAGGCTACTTTAGAAACACTCAATAGCCAAAGAAAGGGCAGGTAGCGTAAGAAAGCAGTGAATGAAATAATGAGCATTGTTGATTCACTGTCTTTGTGTCCAGGACCCAGAGTGATTACCAAGTGATGAGGAAAAGCCAGAATCTACTTTCTGCCTCATTAGTGTAAATTCAAAGTAGCTTCATTGAAGTCAGTACAATTGAGATTTACAGGCTTTCGGATCTGGCTCCTCAATTGCAAGCTCTGGATGAAAGTCTTGCTCTTCCTGGGACTCTGAGCAGCAAGGCAGAGAGTTAGGAAATCAACCTACGCCCTTCATAAATCGCATGCAAATTGATGAGCAATTGTTCTGCCTAACCCTAGTGAGGAAAGATCTACTGAAGTAAAGGTTGTGCTGCCATTGGACTAACACACCTCTCAGGCAGTTTACCTCAGCAGGCTTCAGAAGCAAGACCACACTGTGTATGGCTGCTTCTCCATGAAACGTGCTCTCTTCCTACACAGTCACAAACAAAAGGTACATCGCTGTATCCCATTGCCAGTTCCCTCTGTATTCTTCCTGCCAAGCTGACGTGTCAAGATACAGAAAATTTCATCTGGGACTGGTCGCCATCCTCAGGTCTCTCTTTAAAATGTTTGTTGCATACAGACACTTTGCTTTGAGGCCTTGCCACTGCACCTTGGACATATCCCCAGAGTACAGATAACCGATGACTTGGATTGGGAGCTCAGTGGGAGAGGGAAAACATAGATGGCATCTCCCTCTGTTCTGTACACTACCAAGGGTGCTTTTACTCCGTAGCAGCTATTTCTTCCCAAAATCTTGCTGAAAGCACTGTTCTTAAATACTATGTCTTTGCTGATAGCTTGGCTTAGTTTCTCAACAATATTTCTCTCCTTTTGCTTTGCTGACATGCCAACATTCCTGTACAAATTACTGTCTCCCCATTTGGCTGTGGGTGAAGCCTTCCCAAGGCAGCGTTGCCTAAGGAGATGACACTGTTTACAATCTCAGCTAAGTACAAGCAGAAACGTTAAAACAAAGCAATTGTTGATGCTTTCTCAGTCTATTAAATACCCATCTTCCACTCACAGTACTCCAGTTTCTGATAGTCTTCTGACTGATTTTGAGGCCACATGATACTGCTCAGCTCTATTACCCTAGTAATGTTTCCCACGAAGTTCTGGCAAAGGTTTGCTAGAATGTGGATGTGTGAAATTTACCGGTTCTTTTCCAACATCTACACAGTTGCAATTAGAGCCCCAACAGGTAATACAGTTTTCCTGGCACAAATTTTTTAATGTTTGAGGTTTGTGAGTCCTTTATCGGCAGAATGTGTTTCCAGGGGTATCACACCCTCAGCTCTCGCACACCGCTATGCTGCCACTGAAGTTCCCTGTCTGGCGTCTTCTCTTTCACTTTTTTACTGGTGCTGAAATGTAAACCTACCGGTGTGACTTTTTTCCTCCATTGTAAAGGTTAGTACTGTATTTAATCCCCCCCTTCCCTCATCCTTTGAGACTTCCTTGATTTTCCTGTGCTTTTCAAAATTAATTGCCAGTGACACAGTCAATTCATTAGCTAAATTAAAAACCTGAGAAGCATATTGTCCAGATCTGCTGATCCCAACCTATCACATAGTTGTGCAAAGTATTTTC
This sequence comes from Stercorarius parasiticus, assembly GCA_013396915.1. NCBI lineage: Eukaryota > Metazoa > Chordata > Aves > Charadriiformes > Stercorariidae > Stercorarius > Stercorarius parasiticus. The sequence goes on from VWZL01004596.1 coordinate 407,684, forward strand.
TTACCTGGCCTTCATTAGTGGCTGTACTGGCCAGGCTTCTATTCCATCCCAAATGTCCACACCACTCTTCTTGTTAAAGACCAATTAAAAAAGGAGATAAAAAGGCAGCCCAGCAACTCAACCACTGGAGATCCCTCATTGATTTCTTTGCCTCTCTTCATTCCTTAATGGGTCCGTTTTCCCTTTTTCTCTTTCGATGCATTAACAGCTGTTCCTATTTCATTTAAAGCCTGTTAATAAAGACACCTCTTCATTTCAGTTTTCAGCTCTAGCCTTCTTGTGTTTCGTGGGAATGAAACAAGGTAATACAGTGAGAACAGTACGCGTCTGCATTCTTTGATGCACTACTGAATTTCCTTGGGACTGTTAACTGACAGTCTTATAGCTGCAATGACAGTCTCAGAACCCTCCTTTTTTTCCCCAAGCACACAGATTATTTAATTCAGTGCCGTGTGCGCTTTAAGAATGCAGGGCTATATCACCACCCAAATGCAGGCAAAGACCATCTTCCCTTTGGCTTGTCTCCAGGAATCTCAGGGCTTTTTCCATATTGTCCCCAAGGGAACGTCCCCCAAACAGGTGGCGGAGCCACTTGGGGCTGTGCAACGTCCACACCGGTGACACTGCCCAGAATCAAATTCCGGTTCTCCTAGGTCAGGCACATCACAAAAACTTCTCCTGCTCAACAGCTTTCTCAGCAAATGTAGTCAAGAAGGCAAAGCCTGAGGCAGAGTGACTGATTCAGCTCCAGGAAACAGCACCCGCAAATACAAATGGGGAGCATGGGAGAAGGCTGCAGTGTGCCACCACACATTTTTTATCTCATTCTGAGGAGACATCAAAGTTTCTAGTCATGCCAGCCTGATTCTATCATTGGGGCCAACTTTGACTTCCCAGTTAAGACAAAAGTCAGCGAGACACCTGTATAATTTCCAAGATAAAGAATGAATTTGAGAAGACATGGTCTATCTTAGCAAGATGCTGGGCATAAAGGAATCAAATTGTTCTGCTCCTAGTACCTGAGTTGAAAATATGAACTTTGTCCTGGGTCTACCCAGTTACAGTCAACGGGATACTTAACCAATCACTGAAATGAGCCCAGCATTAGGCTCAAATTGATTGAATCCCAGAGGAAAATACTGGGAACTGAAAACTGTAGAAGTCCCACAGCAGCGACTTCATTTGATGGAAATCTGGTCTGTACAAGCAGGAAAACATCCTGCAATAAACGGTTTATAGAGATTTTTAGAACATTTCCTGTGCCCAGCATACCATTTTCTGCAATAATTGCCATTCTTCTCACCGGCATATGATGTGCAGGCAGAGCAAGATGATCATCCAAAATAATGTGGTGAAGAGGGCAAGTTTGAGGACGTAGCTCTCAATCCAGGAATGCGTACGTTAATGTGACTATCCACTAGAGTAAAAGAAGAGGCTGAATGAAAAGACTGGTGACCCATGATTAATTCAATCCACTTAACATTTTTTTCCAGCAAGGAGTCTGAGCTCAAAAGAAGGATACAGATCAATCTGAAATACTTCTGGGTTGGATTTTATGTTATGGAACACATGTATGTATTTCAGTATGTTTCTAGTCATCTTCCTCTTCTAACAGAAGGGAGACTGAGCCCCAAACTGCTACTAAAACTTAAAAGTGAAGGATTAGGGTTCACATAGTGGGCAAGTGAATCTGACAGACTGTGAAATAAGAAGAGCCAAGGGGAAAACGAGGGTATGTCCAAAGCCCAGTTGGGGAAACGCCACCATCTTGGATAGGCTTTGAATTAACATACCTCTATGAGGCTGAACACAGCACAAAAGTGGCTTTTTTTGATATGAAGTAAATTATCTAATCGTTTGGCGATTGCCCTGAAGTTCCTTCTTCAACTCTTCTGTACAGAAAAGATCTTGGTTCCCTTTTCAAGCATCGCGCCTGCAATTAAACTCTTCAGCACTACAATTATGGAGGCATTACACTGTGGTTCTGCTCCACAATATCTGTATATTAACATTAATTTGATATAAGCAGAAGAATAACCGCGTGACAGAATAATTGCACTCTAATGATTATATAGTTAAAGTACCTGGATTATAAAAATATACATGCATTAAGTATCAAACTAAAGAGATAATAATAAGTCATTAATTCATATAGGCAACTTCCAGAAATATGAATGAGTTATGATTAGCTATCCTAAGGCATAGCACTAATGTAATTACAGTAATTATATTGTATTTATTAAAGGTAAAAAGGGGAAATTGTTGCATGAACCTTTCTTAAGGCTGTTGTTTTCATTCTGAAATGGAAGAATTTTGTTCAGTTTTTTAGAATGTCTTATTATGGTCTAAGATTTCTCCTCCCCTACTTCTCACCTTCCTCTCTCTCCACACGCCCCCCGCCCCCACTCCCCGAGGAAAAACATCGAGGGTTGCTTTGGGGACGTCAGCCTTTAAGGAGGTAAGGAAAGAAGCCAGGAAGGAAAGGAATGGAAGGGAAGAAAGGGAAGGATGGGAGGAAAAGAAAGGATGGGAAGGAAGGGAAGAGAGAGGGAAGGGAAGGAAGGGAGAATACCGAACAGCTTTGTCCCTTATCGCTTGCAGAGACCGAGCGGAGAGGGGAGAGGGGAGAGGCGGGGAGCGGGACGCCACAGCCCCTCACCACTCGCGGCTGGCGGCCGGGCTGGGGGGCCGGCGCCCGTCCCCGGCTCCGCCGGGCCATGTGGAGGTGCGGCTCCAGCCCTGTCCTTCCCAGACCGCCGGGCCTCTCCCGCGGGCCGCAAACGGCCGCTCCCCCAGCCCCGTGCCCGGGGACGGCGCTCCCCGGCCGGGCCGTTTTTTTTTCTCAATGAACGCGCCCCCCCC
>VWZL01004597.1:3031-13536 GCA_013396915.1 Stercorarius parasiticus
GCGAGCCTCCAATCCCCAGGTCCTCGGCTGCCCATTTGAATAATCAGCTCACACCTAGGCGGGAGAGGCTCCTCCGCGGCCCCCCGCGCACCTATCCGCACCCCACCGCCGAGCATGGGGGGCCCGGCAGCACGCCGGGGCGCAGGGACGAGCACCCCGTACCCAGGTTCCCCCCGACTTTGCAGGGGGAGCCTGTGGGAGCCGATTTCCACCACACACANGGACGACAAAAATCACCAGGCTCCAAAACCCACCCAGCTCCGCCGCCCGCCCCATCGGCGCTGCGGGCACGTCGGCTCCCGGCGGGGTCCAGCCTGCGGAGCGGGACCGAGCGCGGCACCTTCCCCGGCAGGAGGGAGCTGAGGGCTTCCCTCCACCTCCACACACCCCCCGGGTTGGGGCCATGCCTCCCCCTCCAGCATCCCCGCCTGCCCTCGCGGCGCACGGCCCCGGCCGCCTCCACCGCGCCCGGGGAGTTGTTTTTGCCTGTTTCATAGATCCCCACCTATATCTACCCACCTTAAAAAAAAACCCAGAAACCGCCGTGTTTGTTTGTTTGTTTATTCATTTATTTGTCGCTCCCGGGGGGGGGGCGGGGGGGAACCCCAACCCATCGATCGGCGAAGGCTGGCGATAGTTTTTAAATATTAACACAAACCCAGCAGAGAGCATGATTTCACCTCCCCGCGGGGCTCCCGCTCTGGGAGGAATCCTAAACCTCCCGCAGGACTCTGCCCCGGGTTCCAGCACCCTCCGGAGCCACCGAGAAACGACAAACAACGCCCTCGCCTCCAGGAGGGCACGCTCCTATCGCGACAGCTGCGGCGACAGTGGCAGCCCGCCTCCCTCCCACCCCAGCCCTTTTCTGCCCCTGTTTAGGGGATGTAGGGGTTGGTTGGGCTGTGACCCGAGAGGGGCTTCCTCCGCCGGGATGGGGGGGTCCTCTCAAAAGCGAGGGGAGCGGTGGTGGCCCCCACGCCAGGAGGGTCACGTCCCGTGGTCCCGACGGCTAAAAGCGGTGGCGGGGCGCCCCCTGTCGCCTACTGTGGGTCTGCAGAGCCGGGGGGGGCCGAGGGGGACACCCCGGGGGACGTCCGGGGGCCGCCGTGCTGGTGCTGCACCCCCCGGGGCGGGGGTCTCAATCCAAATGGCTCAAGCGCGCTTGTCTCTGCAAGAGGGGAAAGGGGCTTTTCCCCAGGGGGAGCACCCTGCCCGCGCCGGATGCTTTATATTCACCCGAAAATCACTCATCCCTAAAAGGGGCTTCTGGGCTAGGTGCACCCCAGATCTGACAGCACAGCCCGAGACAGGACTCTCTGACCTAATGCATCTCCACAGATCTTTTTGCTCCTTTGGAGTAACAGCCAAAAGACTCTGGACAGGAGAATTCACGAAGAACTCAGTAAAATTAGCGATGTGACTATTGGACACAACGAACTTCATCAGTTCAAAGATCCTGTCTGCTCCGCTCCCTGCTCGCAGCTGACTTCAGCCATTTAGGGTAAGGTGTGGTTAGCATTAGCATCATTTTTCCCCTCTGCACACGACGTGCGGCAGGCGAGCGTGTGTTTTCAGCATGGCTGCATTTGGTATGGAAGCTCCTGGCGAGGCCCACAGGAGGAAGAGAGAGGGCATAATGAGCGTTTCCCCGTGCAATAAACTCACCCACCTTCAGGCCTTTGTCCTGCAGCGACACAGATGTCAGCGTGCTCCCAGCATGTCTGGCACCTCCGCACCACGCACACCCAGAGCTCTGTGGGTCGCAGTCTCGCACCGCTCTTTATGAAGTGCCGTTTCGCCCTCAGGTCAGCAGGACTTTGAATTTTGTTGCCACCAAAGATGAGATTTTTCTACCTCTCGTCACCCCACTGTGTGTGGACTGGAAGCTGCGGAGTGGCAAAGGAGAGTTGCTTTCAGGAGAGTCCTGTTCTCTTGGCTTTTGACTCAAAATGTTCGCTTGAGGCCACCCCTCAGCTACAGAGGACATTCCTACTCTTGTTGCTCCAGTCCCAACACTTAAATCCAGTTTTGCCTTCTTGGTCTGCTATTGCAGCCTTCACTGTCTGTCCCACGATCCATGCCCTGCCCAGGACATGAAGGACCTTCCACGCAGCATGTATTGGATGAGAAGAAGCTTTCTTCATCCAACGTATCCCTTGTGTCACAAGGAATGGTGATGTCCCTCTTGGTCTCCTTCTCCTTTCTTTCACAAGGGCAGCTGTCCATGCCACTAGCCTGAGGAAACCTGCTAAAATTAATATCTCTTAAGAGAGCAGAAAAATAAACGTTTGCCTTATAAGAAACATTTTAAAAAATACCTAGGATGATAAAAATTGAAAATTTTCAGTGGTGTCTTATTTAAACATACTTGGTTGGGTTACCGAGAAACACACCGGCCATTTAAAAATTATTTCTTCTCTTTAATATATAACTAATATTTATTTTAAATTTAATTTTTAAATTACATTCTTATTTGCGTTAGAAGCCATGACTTGAGGAGCCACCTCTCCCTCCCCAGGGGTAGGAAGCCAGTGACTGGTGCGAAGCTCTGCCAGGAGTTGGGGCGCTTTTCGGCCATCTCCATCACTTGCAGCAATGATGATGCCAGCGGGCGCATCCCGCTCCCTCTTCCCCGGCACTCCCAGCGACAGACATTTGCCCTGTGTAGCCGACTGGGTTTCAATGGCAATTTTGTGTGAGGACCATGGCAGTGCAGGGCATTGCTGGGAGGGGAAGGAGGCTTCTGAGCCGACACCCACAGCCAGTTTTGGCGGCAAGCGGACGTGCGAGCACGTAACCGCAGCCAGAGGCTGAGCAGCGATGATCCGTGTGCCCTGAGGTGGGAGAGGGCGAAGCCCCGGTGCTGGCGTTCGCCTCCCCTGTGCCCTCCATACCGCATAGCCAGGCTGGCCTGTGCAAAAGGAAATAATAATTTAAAAAAAAAAAAAAAGAACCCCTTACCTTGTTCTTGACAGCAAGTAGGGTAATTATCTCCCTTCTACTGATAATTATCATAATTAATCCAATATAATGAACTCTCCCAATTGCACTGCTGTTTCAAAATAAATGCACTGGCTTTTTTTTTTTCTTTCCCCCCTTTAATTGAGGAAGGGCCTCTCCTGTGAGATAGAAGCAGTCATTGCCCCCAAGAAGAGAGGCATTTCAATAACAAGAAGCAAAAAGAGTCCGGGCGGCTGCAGATCTTGTTAGAGACAAAAGCAACGGGCCTGCCAGGAAGGGAGATGGCCCGGCGTTCTTGTACAGTGCCACCGCAATTACTGTCAGGATTTATTGAGGCCTTCCCCTGATAAGACATCAAAATTATGGCGGAATCAATGCACGGAGGTACTCCAGGAAGAGGAGGGAGCAGGTGGGTCTGAGCTGGAGAGAGGGAAGGGTGAAGGCGGAGCTGAGGCAGGGGAGCTGCCTTCACCCCTGGGCCATGTGCTGCCTGCAGCACTCCCTCTCACTGCCTTTATTCCCAGTTTGTTCATTTAGGATCCCTGGAAGGAGCCCTGTAAGGTCAAGGGGCTCTGCTGGACTGGGAGCATCCCCAGGAGCTTCCACTCAAACAAGCAGAACAGGCAATGGGAGGATGATGACGATGATAATGGTGATTCACATTTCTGAACTGGGGAAATACGCTGGAGAGAGGTTGAGCATCCTCACCAAAGCCCTCTGGATAGTCCCATGGCAGAGATAGAAAGAGCCTGGCTCTCCAGCACGGCCTGATCCCAAGGTCACATTCAGTATCAGCTCAGGAAGGTGCACCAGGGTCCTGCTCCTGAGGATGCCTCTGTAATTTCTACGGGGCATGTCAGGAAACAATATCCCTTGCTCATTCAAGGATTCAGATGGGAACCATTGAAAAAAGTGACATTCCATGGTGGGGAGAGTTTTTCCCCGTCCTCGGAGTTACCTATGCACTAAAACAGGCTGTCATCAGCTACGGTACCACCAGGGAATTACCACAATTACACCGTATAATATTGACTTAACTATTTGAAGAACTCTACAGCCAAGCCTCTCCTAATTAGATTCAACATTTAATGGGGCTTCTTAATTCATGAAAATATTTTCCAAGGCTTTAACAAGTCTAACAATGGAAGAGTCAGGAGTATGCAAAATTTTTGTAATTTTAATATCTGGTCAAGAGCCCAGGGATATCTATCTTTTTCATAATGGAATGATATCCCCCAGTTCCAGGTTCTCAGGGACTCCATCGCAGACAAATTCAATTCATCCGCAAGCGTACCCAAGGATCCGGCCAGTCGGGACATGGCCGGCATGGCTATTTTTGGAATATTCAGTCCTCCAGGTGCTATTTTAACATTCCTCCCCACTCTGTAATTATTCAACATGCCAGTGAAGGTAACGAGTTGCTGGAATCAGTGGTTGGCACCACAAGGTAAAATAAAACCCTGGAAGTGCCTGAAGAATGTGACGGGGGAAAATAAAGTCCCATTATTGTCCCCCTCGGGGATGGAGGAGGTCCCCACAGCTTACTGTCATCAGCAGGGTGCTCAGTGAGTGCCAGCACTGGTACCGATGGGGACAATGAGCTCCCAAGAGGCAACGGGGGAACCTGAGAGCATTTGCTAATGGCTCCTGAGTCCAACGACAGTCCAAGGTAGGGGCCTCGCTGGTCCACAGCACCCAGGCGTGGTGTGATGGGTGCTGGTGGGACCACAGCTGCTGCAGAGCCCCGGCAGGGCTGCCAGCAGCGGGCAACTGCCACCCTGTAGGATGTGGGTATGGGAAAAGGTCCCTCTGAGGAGCCCACCAGCAAAATGGTGCCTTCTGGAAAGGCTCTGAAGCAAAATAAACAGAGTGCATCTGCTGGCTGTTTACCGTGGCCCACGTGATGCCCCGGCGCTGGTTTTCTCCATGAGCACATTTTGCTGGGTAAACAAGATGCGCAGGCATCTGGAATGATGTCCAGGGGAGAAGGTTTGGTGTGAAAAACCTGGAGCTAACGGATTCATCTCGGTGCTTGGGGCGTGCGGGGCCGCTCCAGGCCCCCTGCTTTCACACGGCACAGGGAGGAGGATGTGCTGAGGGGGATGCCCAGCAATGCTGACTTTCCAGATCAAAAAAGGAAGGAAGAAAAGGAAGTCTTCCTCACCTCCCAGGAAAGTCCTGCCATGGACGTTTTCATTAGCTTCATCCCCAAAGGCCCTGGCAGGCAGCAGCAGTTTTACCTGGCTGACCAAAGTATTCAGGTTTTGGTTTCATTCAGGGGAAATATTTTTTATGTTTAATTATCAGTTTCTGAAAACTGAAATGTCTTTGGTTTTACAATAAGAAAACAAACAGAAAATTTGAATATAGAGACTACTCCCAAAAACCTCTGCTTTAAAAACTCCCTGTTATTTCCTAACAAAACCCCCTTCTGCTGGAAACCTTCCCACCTGGCATAGTCTGAAGGTCCTTCAGTCCCCGTAGAGACCGAGGGAGGAGGAACACAGTGACTTTCATTACTGAAGCGGGATAAAGCAACCCCACTGCAGCCCAAGGTGGTCCAGCGCATCACCCCATCAACTTAAATGGGGACCCCGTTACAAAAGACTTAAAACATCCCATAAAACCAAAGAGATGTGCTCAGCCAAACCAGTCGCTGGGGCATGCCACTGTGCCTGAGCTGCTGATGCTCTGCCTGCAGCAGGGATGCGGCTGCACAGCCTCCGGCTGGAGAATGGAGTTATGGGGACCACGGGGCCCACACCCACACAGAGCCCAAGATAACTGTGGAGGAACCACATCTATGAGCCCCCAAGCCATGGACGAAGGGAGCTTGAAAGGGTGCTGTTGGTGGGGCTGGTGTCCGAGCATGGGGACAGGAGCGTGCGCAGGCTGCCCGGGCTTTCGCATCGCAACAGGAGGCTGCTTGCCCAGGAGATCAATCCCCGACAGCTTCGCTGAGAACTCTGACGGACATTTATAGCCCTCTGAGTCATTACCGGCCTTGTTTAAACCAGTTATACCTGGCCAAGACCTTTAAAATAGCTTCATTTATACTGAAAGGCTCCTCTCGCGCGCGGCGGGTATAAATAGCAGGGCGAACCGCTCGGTGAGTGCAACGGTTCCTCCGAGCCTGGGGAGTGAGGCGGTATGCTTTGCTCACAGCCCCCGTGTCACCCCCCTCTCTGTCACCCCCCAGCCGCTGGGGAAGGTGGCCGGGGGCCGGGGCAGCCTGCTGCTCCCAGGGGACCCCGTCTCCCCGGGTGCCCCATCCGGAGCTGGCGGCTCACGGGAACGAGGTGTCCCTGGCAGAGCCGCCGGCAAAACAGCCGGAGCGGAGATTTCTGCTCCGAAAAAACACAGGAGCTTGCCTGGGACTCAAACTCTGTCTGTGAGTCTGCGGTTCCTTGACCACTAATAGCAGCCCAGGATCACCCAATAAATCTGCTCGGGGTCGGCCGCGGGCGCACAAGCCCATTCCTGTGTGATGATGCAGAGCCTGCCCCGGGACGAGGGGTTGGTGCCACCCCGGTAGGGCAAGCCCAGGGCTGCCAGGACAGCCGTATCCCTGCCACCTGGAGCTTGGCGCAGCCAGATTATGGTGGTATTTTACGTCCAGGATGGGCACCCCATCCTAGGGGCACCCATGTCCGCCATGGGCCAGTGACACCCATCACTAGAGCTACAGCTTGCTGCCACCTGCAATGATATTTTCATTCCACCCCACTCATTTCCAGGCAAAAAATTTAATCTTGACCTGTGCTGTTAGGATATGGGAAAGCTTTGACTGCATGATTGGCTTAACTTTTGCCAAACAAATGTTCATCTGGCTCAGTAATCCTTTCTTTCTACTCAAAAAAGATCTTGCCGATGAAAAAAACCCACATCAACTCGAGGACAAGCGTTTGGCACCTGCTCTCGGCCCCAAAAACGGCTGCAACAAGGATGAAGGGAAAAGAAGCATTTTAGGAAAAAGCAGCCTGAGAGCTGAGGCTGCCTGTCCCAGGCGGGACATACTGACTGAGCTGCAATGCCCACTGGCATGGCTCATCCCAGCCAGGCTCATCCCAGGGGCTGGCTCCTGTGTACCACCGAGACCTTCTTCCCCCCTAAAACTAAGCCAGCATTTCCTTCATGGTAAAATTCGCTTTCCTGTGTGTTTGGGAGGAAAAGCGTGGAGGCAGCAGAAGCATCCCCACCACGGACCAGCATTTTAGCCAAGTCTGCAGCAGACGATCTTGTTTCGCCCCCCACAACGGCAGCACGTACCAGGCAGCGGGCTGCTAAATAAAGTGCATTTCGGCTGCTAAATAAAGTGCATTTCCAAGGGAGAACCGTTGTGCAGCGGGGATGGAAAAGCTCCGCTGAAGGCGGTGGCTCCGGCTCTCTCCAAATATTTCTCCCCCCTTGCTCTGATCTTTTTTTTCAGAGGAAACATTGCCCAAATCAACACATGCCCATGGAATGATTTTACATGGGTCGGACAGCACTTTCTGCTGGAAAAACTTCCAATCAGCTGCATTCACAAGCTGGGTTTATTTTTCAGTTTTCTGAGTGCGTTTTGTTTCGGTGCCAGAGTAAAGACCCGGAGGTACATATTTCAGCCCAACCTGTAACACCATCATCGTCATTGGATTTCAATGAGGAGAGGGCTTTGACCTACATTCACAGCCCAACCTGGGAAGGAGCTGGGGCATCCCTTAACATCCCGCTTTGTGATGCACGGGACTCTGCTTCTCCTCTTCTCCCCTGGGAGATGATGCTGGGCAGGGGGATTTGAGCATCCCAGGCAGACGGGAAACCATCTGCCCCCGCCCAAGCAGCCGCGGGGTGTTTTGTAGCCTCTAAAGCCCCACTCTAGAGGGGGACGGCCAGGGTGGAACAAACTTAACCAGAGCTTTTTAAAGCTCTCCCACCTTCGCCTCCTCTCTTCCTCCGGGTAGGTGTCCTGGCGGCGGCAGAACAAGACGGCTACAGAGGGCTGCTGGAAGCCGTCAGCGTGAAATACACTGGGAGGCCTTTTTTTGCTTGGAAAATATTTCCTCGCCGCGGGCTGCGGTGACAGCAAACATTCCTGCCGGGGCTGGCGTGGGGAGGCATCACTCTGTGGCGCGGCTGGGGCGCCCAGGGCCGGCTCCGGGGCTGCCACCGCCCACCGGCCCTTCACCGGGGTGCAGCAGCACCCGCCAGCTCGCAATTGCTGGCTGCCTCTCCCAGGGGCGCAGGGACCACTGCAGACAAAGGCCTTCTATGCTTCTAGGATTTGAGTTTGTTTTTTCAAAGGGGAGATGAGAGCAGCTCGCCTGTACCCCCAGCATGCTGGGCGAACCCTCGCCTCCCTTGTTTTGAGGAGCTAAAGGGTTGCATGCAGGGAAAAAGAGAGGCTTGTTAAAAAAAAAAAAAAAAAAAAAAAAAAAAAGACCAAATCCGTAGCTGTCGGGGAGCAAAAACAGCCCATTAAAGTCAGGGCTGTGGTTGTAAATCAACAGAGCTGCTGCTATTTCCATCTGCTGCTAGCAGTGCCTGTTTGGGAGCGGGGCAGAGGTGGCAGCCCCCCCACCCCAGGTGCGCGCTGGAGGATTTCGGCAGCCACCAGGCTGGCAACACGTGCCACGCACGTGGCCCGTCAAGCAGGCAGCTCCTCACAGGGTCTGGTAGCATCTGTGAGCCTCTGTGGGCAATACCAGTCCCATGGAGGTAAAGCCATGGGGCAGGACCTCAGGGCTGGTCCTAAAGGCACCTCAGTTCTTCTCAATTTTTCTTTTTTTCATGAATAACCTAATGATTAGATCTTGGAAAAGATATATATAGTTTTATATATATATATATATAAAAAAAAAAAATATATATATATATATAAGGTGACATCTGAGGCATTTGTGGGTATTTTCCTCCAAATATTTGCCGATGTAAAGCTGCAGGAATGAGTGCAAACTACGGAATCACCTCGTCCATTTGGGAAAGAGACAGCCTCAACGAGCCATGGTGATGATGGTCCGATGGGCTGGATGTGCTTGCATGCAGCAGGAGGGAGCGAGCAGAGGGACAGCTGGTTTCCTTTCTCTTCCCAAGCTAGGGAGACCAGTTCCCTGGGGACAACAGTGACCCGGTCCCACCCAGTCCTCATCTCGGCTGGTAAGCGAGGGCACTGCTTATCTCCGGCAGCAGCCTCCCAGTCTCCGTACTCCGGCCCTTTCCTGTGGCTGCAGCAGCCAGTCCCATTGCCCAGCTAATTCAATCTGCACAGGAGACAGAGCTCCCCGAGGTCTCCCGCCAGGAGTTAAATTCACTCTTGTGGGGACATGGGACCACTACACACCTCATCAGTCTCGGCTCCGTATGCAAACAGCAAGGCTTGCCCTTATCTCTGCAGATACCCATCTGTAGATGTGCTGCGTGTACATCCTTATCCACCAGCATTTACTAAATGGGTTATGGTTTATATATCAAGCTTTATACTTTGGGTATGTTTTTAAACTCCAAAGCAATAGGAACAGGTGTCTGGACGTGTCACACATTTATTTTCATACCAAAAGGTGCCCCAGAGAACATGTTCGTTCTTTAATCAGAAAAAAAAGGTCAGAAAGTGCAATGATGAGCGAGCAACAAAAATATAAGAAAAGTCCAGACTGCAAAAAGCTGAAAAATAAAAAAAGGAAAGAAAGAGGCATGATTTTACTTTAGCTCTTGCAATTGGGATCTCTCTTGCACTTGTGCTTACATGGGGAAGGGAAAGGAAAGCGGCCCTGGACCCTCGTGGGCCAGACCTCTTTCCACCAGTACTTGGGACTGCTGAGGAATGGTTTTGCTAGTCCCAGTGGGTCCTTGCAGGCGCCTCTGCACCCCATTCCCCATCCCCACCTCAGCCTGCCCTCACTGATGGGCTCTGCATGTTGCATTGGAGGGGACCTGGCCTACAGCAGCGTCCCCTTCCCAGGCTCCGTCACCAAAGCTCTGCCCACGTGCATGGCAAGGTGATTTTCACCGACACCGCTGCCGACAGCGACCAAATCACCCTACGTTGCCCACCCAGGCCTTATTCCACTGCAAACATGGAGGGATTTGAGCCATGCCCAGCACGGGCAGCCAGCCCAAGCTCATTGGCAGCTCCTACCTGTGGCTACTCCATCCACCCGAGCGTCCCCTGCTCTTCGGGGAGGGTTTTGCCCCTGCTATCTCTCTGCCCGTGCTGCAGAAGGCAGCGGGAGGGTACCCGAGCATCACAACTTTCACCGCAGCACACAACTTTCACTAACCCTCCCTTTCCCCCTCCACTTCCATCACAAAAGACCCGCTCACAGGAGAGCTTTCCCAATCCACAAAGGCCATTCCCGCATCATCCCTGCTCTGCCCGCTCCCCGGCCGAGCCTGCAGCATTCCTGCCCTCCCCGCCGCGGACCCCGGCCCCGCTCTGTGCCTTGCCCCAGGGCTCTTTGGGATTTTCCCACCGCAAAATGAGCCTTTTTCCCTGCCGGCCGTTGCCCCCCGGCCCAGCTGCACCCTCCTGGGGGATGTTTGCAATGGAGCAGCGGCGGGGTTGTGGG
>VWZL01004597.1:13559-46832 GCA_013396915.1 Stercorarius parasiticus
GGTGGGAGCCCCTCTCTGCCTCCCGTCCCCACCGGGGACCCCCCTCCCGGCACCGCCGGCGGTTTGCAGGCTGAAAAGCCGCCGGCAGTCATCACATTAGCACCTCATCAGCTCCCCGGGGACGGCGGCAAACACAGCCCGCCCGGCCGAGGAAATACGCCGGGCCTTGTAATGCAGAGCCCCCGGGGCGGAAGGAGGATGAGGAGGACGATGCTTCCTGGCCCCGGGGGCACAGCTGCCTACAGCCCCAGCAGCTCGGGTGGGCAAACAGCACCTGGGAGGGCAGGGATGCCAGGATGTGGATTCAGGAAGCGCCCCTGCACCCCGCTGCTCCCCGAGCCCCCGCACATACAGATGCTAATGGGCTCCCCATCTCCCCGCTGCAGAAGGGGACGCTTCCCCTCCTCTTGCTGGGCCATGGGATTAGGCCCAGTGCAGGGGGCTTCGCCGCTGGCATGCAGCCGCCAGCCTTGGGAGGAAGGTTCCCCGCTGCTGGTGAGGTCGGGGGGCGGGGGACGACAGAATTTATTCTCCGGTGGCAGCCCGCAGCCATGAACGATGCTGTGAAAAACAGCAGCCACTGGCACATCCTTTGTTCGGGATGCTGCAAAAAGCAGCCCCACGGTTGCAGAGGAGATAAAGCAGCATGTCAGTGCTGCAGAGGTCAGGGCTGGAAATTTAGCATGCTGATACCTCCCCTGCCTGCTTCACAGGGCCAGCAAAGGTAAACAGATGCTCTCAGAGGGAGCAGGGGAAGGTTCAGGAATTGCATGCTTTCTGCTCAGGCAGAAACATCAGCCAGGGCCCAGAGAAAAAGAGAAACACACCTGTAGCCCTCCCTACTGCACCTTGTTCTGCTGGTTTAATCCTCACAAGGATTAAAGCCCTCTGGTTCTTCCAAACCCCTCTGACTTGATCCCAAGTCACCTCTTGGGTCAGACTCTTTGGAGGTCATACCAGTGACGTGACACAGTTTGCCTATGGAAAAGCCTACAGAAAGCCTTTCTCCCAGTGCTTCTTGACCCTGTGTGTAAAGACAGGCACATGTAAGAGTGTGCCCACAGGCAGAGGGGCAGCAGCACAAGTAGCGCACCAATGCATGGGGCTCTGGTATCACCACTCGCCAGGCTCCCACCATGCTCAGTGAGAAAACTTCCCTGTGTGTTTGCTCCATTCCAATAGCAGGGAGCTCGATGTGCCGGTGCCTGTCCTATTTGGAAAAGCAGTCCTGTACGTTGGCAGGAGAGCAGGGGGAGCACCTTCCAAAGCAAACTGCAGGCCAGCTGGAGCGGGATGCTCGGGAAGCCCTCCGGTACAAACGGGTCCCTGCACAAACCTCCTCGCTAGGACAGATGGGAGCCAGTGTTCATCCCCCCACAGGGATGCGATGATTATTACTATTGCTCCCTTGTAAAGGTGAAAAGGAGTGCTTTCTTTACAAATAAATAACGGCTGGCTCACAATCTGAACTTATCAAGGAGAGATGGTAGACTTAGAAAGGGGAAAATAAACAAATTTGGAAGCAAACTAACTGAGCAATCCTCCACTTATCTCCGAGTCACAAGTCCTGCTTTGCCGGCTGCCAGCCGATAACATCACTAAGGCAATACAAGGCACACAGCTCTCCGCAGCGCTTTAGCTGAGTGATGCAATCAGAAACAATCCCAAACTCAGCTCTAGGCAGATAAAACCTTTTCTTGTCCCTCAGATGGCTGAAATCAGCTCCTGCTGCTGCATCTGCCCAATATTCCACACTGGCTTTTCAACGCAGGTGCCTCATGTCAAAAGCGGGCACCCATTTGGAGAAGAGCTGATCTGGGGAGCCCTCGTGCTGCAGCGAGAGGCTGCAGCCTGCGGGAGAGCCGGGATGGGAGCCCTGCAGGGATCAGTGGCTGCTCCAAGCTCACGGCCACCCTGCGCTATTATCTCTTCCCTCCTCCTTTAGGTGTTGCCTAAATCAAGGCGCTGACCTTGTCAGAGGGCCTCTGCCCTGCTGGCTTGTGAGATCCAGGGCAAGGCATGCCCTAAGGGTAAATCCCTCGCAGGCTGTATCTGGTGGGCCCATGGGTGGCCCGTTCTGCTGCCACTCCACGAGGGACCTCGGCTACCTGCAGCGTATTGGGGCAACGTGCCATGCACGGCAGGCATGCTCCCATCCGATCCCCCGCCACTTCTGGAGCACTTCCACTGTTGCAAGAGCTGGGCCCTGCGCTGCTCTGCCTGCAGGTTTGTGAAATACATGGTACATCCACACTAAAGTCCTTTTGACTTCCAAACTGACGAGCAGATCCCAAACACCATCTCAAGTTGGGCACCTAGGACTACCAGTCACTTCAAAAAGCAGACAGTAAAGTATCCTTTTTAAGAAGTGGTTCAGGTTTTAGCATGATGTGCAAAACACCTGAAAATACACCACAGCTCAGATGCAGTCACATAAACCGATGTTTCTGGGAACAGACTGCTGCTAAGCATTGCATTTTCCCCAAGCTGCAAAGAAAAAGGCTATCAAGTCTGTGTCACATCCCTGACAAAGATGTGGCCACATGTTCATCAGTCACACCCCTGTCCCCAGCACCACCACCCAGGAATTTGTCCCCGAGACCCCCTCACCACCATCACCGTGGTACCAAATCCCAGCAGACCTGTTATGTTGTACAATGGGGGATCCCAGCACAGGCACTCACCGAGACGCACAAGGCATCAGCGGGTGAGAGCTCCTTGCAGCCTTGTTTGACTGAAATAATTTTATTTGAATACAATATGCTATTTCAACAATTTTAAGTTGCATGGGGTTATTTAAGATGGATTCAGTTTTAATTTAATCAGTTTAATGGGATTTTATGTTTTTAGATATAGCACCTCCAAATTGTCTGATTAACTTTTCAGAATCAATACGCTTAACAGCAAAGCATACAATTACACAGGCAAATGATCTCCTCCGTGGCTTCTGCATGAGCAATCACCCAGCTTCAGCTTGGGCCGTGGGGGTGCAGATCTGCCCCCCTCCTCCCTACTCCAGTTCAGCGTGGCAGCCCGGCCCCCTTCCCCAACACACGTTCCCCAAGGAGGAGGGTCTCCAGCAGGATGCTGGAGGAAGGCCACCAGCTGGTTGGTTTTGTTTCCACACACCATTTTTTAATTGCAACACGTTAAAGACCCAAAGCATCCCTAGAAAAGCTGGTCTGGGACTGCATCCACTGTAGCGTCACCAGCAAACGGCTCCAGTTTGCCTGGCACCGTCATACAGGGATAGCCCCAAGCTGTCCCTTCACCTCACCCCTTTACACCTCCCTGTCCCCCCAGATGTGGGTGCAGGAACAGTCCCCATCCAGCCCAGCTTGCACCAGCATCACTCCCCACCCGTACTGCCTCCAATTCCCAATTTATTCCACCAGCCTCAAATACCCCCCTTGCTTTTGTCAAGTTGCATAATTTTTGAACTTACATACTTGAAAAATTCTTTTAGAAATGTCAAGGTGACTGGCGTATTAAAAATGAGCCAGAGCAAACAGGAATGACATTATTTTAATTCTTTCAGTGCCAGGTCATTTTCTCTGTAATAACATAGCTTAGCTACCAGGCTCCTGCCCCTTGCATCATCCTTCCCATTACTTTCTCGGTTGTTTTTATTTGTTCATGCACTAGATAAAAGAGAGGAGGACAAGGGGAAAAAAAAAAGCCACTGCTGTTGTGGAAAACCCTTTCACTGGGATTTAAGAGATTTGTTTCCCAAACCCCACTGGAATTTCACAGGATTTGGGCAAATTCAAACTCCCTTGAAATCTCTGACCTAACACACTAAAACCCCATGTTTTCTTTTAGTATCTGGGTGGTTTTCTTCAGGGAAGCATTCCAAATTTACACACCAGACCACGTGCTGTTATAATAATCTGTATTAGTAATACCTGGCACATTCCCAGCTGCATGTTACAAGGCGCATCATGTTGATTTGCAGACGAAGGAACCGAGGCCCTGATAAGTCAGGTCCGATAGCATGGCCAGGACAAGCTGATGCTCAAAATTCTGCTCTTGCCACTGGGCTATGCTGCTCCTGGAAGTGGTCAGCAAAAATACACACCTGTATCACTCCAATTGCAGACAGTACCTTTCCCCTGGGGCTATAAATACATCGCAATTTGCAGAATATTTATCATTAATGCACCACAGTGTGAAAGAAGTCTTGTGATGGCTCAAGGCACAGGAGGACTGTGATCCAGCTCAAGCCATTTGGTTAAAAGGAGAAAAAAAAAAATTTAAAAAAAAAAAAAATCACATTTCCTTTGGCTCATGGGCATCAAGCTCCACAGCAGCTGGCAGCAGGGCAGAGGGGGGTGCTCCTGGCTCTGCTTTCGGCCACAGGGTTTCACCCCTCTCCTTGCACACCACCTCTCTTCGGTCACCAGCCCAGCTGCTCTAACTCACTAAACCAGAAGAGCCACCTTTTCCTGGTGGGGTTTGTTTTCCGATGGATCTCTCTGAGTTGAACCAGGTCATGGAGGAGCATTGGAGTGGGAGCAGCAGTAAGGGTGCGCTGCAGGGACCGGAGGGGGACCTTATCCCAAACAGAGCTTCATTGCATATATTCACCTTCTGCAGCACAGGTGGCTAAGCCACTGGGCTCAGAAGGCCTTGTGGCTTGGAAGTACCACACTGTGGGGCTTAACAAGGTGAAAAAATCTATTTTGAGAGTCACTCGCCCTCCTGACCCCCTGGCAGAAGATGCTGTGCAGGGACAGCGGGAGGGAAGGCACTCCTGGACCACAGCAGCCCCACTTCAGAGAGGCTGAATGCCATGTAAAAAGCTGGATATCAAATAGGGAGGAGAGGGCACCTTCCCTGCCTTCCTGACCCAGCACAGGGATGCTGAGAAGCGACTGGGAGAGCTGGTAACATCCGACACTGCCACAGCTGTTTGCTTGAACAAACAGCAGCCAAGCCTTAGGGCCTCTTTCTGCTCGCCCAGCTGTCAGACCTCGCTCCAGCTTCAGGCAGGAAAAAACATTTCCTCAGGTAGGGCATTAACTATGCGATTGAACTAAGGAGTTATTTTTTTCTCCAGCTGTGCATACAGTAAGTAAAGCCCGTGAGTCAATGGGCGCTAAGCTCACACTTCAATGCTAAGCCTGCGCCACGGTGGATTTAAGTGTGTTCCCAGGCTCTCCACGGAGCACACAACCAGACCCGAGCAGGGGGCTTGCAGATGCACCAGCATACCAGCCCTGCTCCCAGGAAATCAAGGGGAATGCCCTCTCCAGTCCAGTTTGCATCGTCTTAAATGATACCGATGTCTCTTCTCCAACCCACTCTCCTCACCACTGCCGGTGGGTAGGAGGCAGAGCCGAACGCAGAAAAGCCGGGTTTAAGGACAGTATTTACACTGCTTGGAGAAAATCACTTGTGGAAGACTGATGAAACTGTGGCCAGCTTCAAAGCAGACAATTAGAAATGGTGCTCAGCAGCACTCGGGGCTAAGCCTGCGTCCAAGAGCAGTGGGCAATAAACACGCTGCTGCGAGAAAAAAAAAAAATTATATATTTTTTCCAGTGTTTGTCTGAGCAAACAGAAGCTATTTGCAAATGGTTTTGAGGTGGTAGTGGCCTT
The DNA here is from genome assembly GCA_013396915.1 of Stercorarius parasiticus. Taxonomy (NCBI): domain Eukaryota; kingdom Metazoa; phylum Chordata; class Aves; order Charadriiformes; family Stercorariidae; genus Stercorarius; species Stercorarius parasiticus. The sequence goes on from VWZL01004597.1 coordinate 19,161, forward strand.
CCTCTGCAAGTGCCAGAGACTTGAGAAAGCGCAGGGGGTGTTTCCTCACCCAGTGCAAACAGGGAGAAACGCAGCCGGCCCGTGCTCCGGGCACCCCGGCAAGAGCAAGGCGGCCTCTCTTCCCCTTGGCAGGTGATCCGGGCTGCACCGCCTGCGGGGAGGGATGGAAGAGGGGAGATCCATTCCATCTGACCATGCAAAAAAAAAAGAAAAAAGAAAAAGCAGCGCCCCAATGCATGGAGGGGTCCAGGGGCTGGTGGGTGCAGAGCTCTGCAGGACCCTTCATCCCCAGTTTCCCAGCAAGGGCGCATATCTCCACAGCCAGGGATATTTCTGGGCGTCAGAGCCCATCCCCATGGTCAGCAGCCACAGTCCCCACAGAGCTGGTCCGCCCTGACAGGGGGGACCACGGGCAGGGCCAGCTGCTTCCCAGCTCTCCGGTTTCCTCCAGCCGGAGCATGCCTAAGCAGAGCTGCTCTAGGTTTTCTATTTATGGGCTCTATTCATCCCCAGCCGGGTTTCGGCAGTGTCCTGCCATAAAAGTTGCCTGCTTCTCTGTCTTGGCAGCCAGGAAACCTCAGCCGACTTGAGGAGACCATAGGAAATGGCAAAGCCTCAGGCTCCAGCTCTCCAAAATAAGGTGCAGCTAAATTAATATGGTGTGAGTGACTGGCGAAGTGATGTCACCTCGACCTTACAGCAAGCGGTGGGGGGGATAAATGAATCCCTCTGTCCTGGCTTCATCTCACTCTTCCCAGAAATGCCCTGCTTGGGCTGGAGGAAAGGCACTATGAAAAGCTGCAGCCTGAGACAGAACACACGCACCCTGGGAAAAATTGGGAAATATTAAGGTATTTAACACAAAGCCATCATTACCTTTCATGGGAGGAAGGGGAACCCTCCTTCCCTCTCTCTCTTTTTTTTTTTTGGTACTGAAAAGAAACCCTCACACTACAACCAGGAACTCTAAGGAACATCCCCATCATTTCCAAAGAGGTGCTTAAGAAAATTGTGAAATTTGGTGACCACAGGCACCTTTTGAGTTTCACCTGTTTTCAGTGCTTTCCCCTTTCTACTGGTTTTGTTCATCGCTGAAGGGCTAAACTACAAATATAACTCCCATCAAGAAGAAAAGCACCATATCCCTTGTACATCAGCATTTGGACCAGATACTGAAGGCACTGTAGCTCCTGAGCACTCATTTGGCCACTGTATTTCTGTATAGCATGGCTCGCTGCAATTTCCATCAGAAATTCAAGCTCATCCATTACCACGCCTGCATTTAATCTAGCAGGATTTAGACAAATTCCACCGCGCTATTTAAATATTAATTAAGATTTCTCACCCGGCGCATCCTGCATATCCTTTCAAACAGCTTTCATCCCTCCAAATCTGGGAGACGTTTTTCGAGTCGGTTTATGGCAGACAGGCAGGGGCTGGCAGGCGCCGGGGGATGAGAAGCAGCCTGGCTGCCTTGCCACCCCCCAGGCCCCTCGAGAACCGAGGAGCCTGGTGAAGCCCTCCCCACAGGGCTGAGACCAGAGTAGGGCAATGGGTAACTAGCCGAATTCCTCCCCTCTCCATCCTCAGCTCCCTAGGTTAAAAGGTTGGTCCAGTCTTGGGTGATCTGGGATTAAAGGGTTCCTTCCAAGTGCTGGAGCTGAGGTAAGTTCCATTCTTCGCTTTTGCTGCTCTGCTGTCTTGCGTGGCTGAGCACACGTACCCACTTGCCCACCCGCTTGCTGGGTTACCCATCTTGCTTTAAGTTTGTTAAATACACCTGTAGGCATAAGGTGTAATAAGGTGCAAATCCAGTGTGCCAGAAGAGTCCCCTCCCGCTCAGTGCCATGCCTCTGCCCCTTCCCTGCTTTGTCAGGGTAGTTTTTCCATCAGCAGTTCACAGATCAACCTGAGTATTTATGCCAATAAAGCCAAGGTGTGAGCACACAGAGGGAAATTGTGCACAAAACCCTGCACTTTGATGCATGCAAACAAAAACCTAACTAATTAACAGATAAGAGCGAGGGTCGAACTCGACAGCCCTGAGTGAGCAAAGGAAAGAGGGGATGCAGATGGGGCATCCCAGCCGGCAGCTGTGCCCCAGAGCCGGGCTGTGCCTCCCACAGCCCATGCCACGTCTCCCAGCCAGTGGGGAGGACGTGAGAGGCATACAGATGGAGCGGCGGGCTGAAAAGCTGGGTCAGACAGGGCGCAGTGAGCCGACCCTGGCCAGTGCTCACTCCGAGACGTGTCCTGTGTACCTTGGCCACAGCCCCAGCCCAAATTGGCAGCTGGACCCACGTCGTGTCCCCCCTCCACAACAGCTTGCAAGGGCGGGGCGGNGTCCCTCATCCCATGCACCCCACGCCAACGGCTCCCCTATCCCCAGGCTCCTGTAGAGGTGTGAATATTTGGAGGAGCAGACACAGGGGCATTGAGCGGGGCTGTGAAACGCAGCAGTGTCTACCCCGCTCCCGGCCGGCACCACCGAGCTGCCAGCGTTCAGGAGCTGCCGGGACACCAGCCAGGGCAGGAATAAGTAACACCACTGTGGTTCCCCAGACCATGTAAACAAATACCTGCTCAACCCAGCTCCCCACCCGAGCTCGGCTGGCTGGCATTGGGGGGACACGCAGAGCCTCAACCTCCATCTCTCCCTATGAGCAGAGATAACACCACCTCCCCAACCCCCAAGGAGGAGAAAGGTATTCAGGTATTTGTATATAATGAAGGTGTTATGGGGCTAAAACAGCAGCAAAACACCCTGGAAGGTGTCAGCAACCTGGCTCCAAGCAGGGCTGAGGAGCAGGCAGCTCCATGCATCCCTCACGTGGCCCAAGCAGGACCCGTACACCTCATGCTGACAGCAGGAGCAGGGGTCTTTGTGTGCCACACATGAACATAATCACCACCAGCCCTCCAAGCTTCGTCTGTGCTCCCCCTCATTTTTTGAGATATTCACTTTATAAATGCACAAACTGCAATAAAAGCCCTTTTCCCTTATCATTTGTATGGGGATGCACTTGTTGATGGCTCTCCCAAAACACTTCTCTAGTAGTAAGGAGACTTTTAAACTACATGAAGCTTTTTTGTTAACATCTTCATTTGCCAAAAATCAGTTGCTTTCCTGAAAACTGTTTTTAAAAACTGTTTTTTTTTTTCCCCCGTGAGGTAGCAGAAACCCCGAAGTTGACAGGGGCAAAAGTTCGGAGAGTTTAAAGATACTATTCTCTGGAAAACAAAAGGGCAGCAGCTGTGCTAAAGACATCTGCAGGGTACTGGCGAAAAACCTCTAGCCAGTTACATTTTGGCCAGAAAAATATCATGAACCAAAGGTGCAGCTTTACCGCATCTCCCAATAACATAGTATTTCAGGAGGGGAAAAGAAGTTTTCAAATTGGTCAGTACCTGCTTGTTTGGCATTTTGGAAGGATCCTGTTCTGACGCTTCTTAAATCAGCTTTCTTTACTGGAAATGACTTTCTGCTTTGAGATTGCAAGCGATGTTAAAAGCTCCTAAAGCATAAAAATAAAATAACTGGAGAGCGCCAAACCAAACACTTGGCCGAAGCCAGGCTGCTTTTCTTTGCAGCCATGCAGCTCACAGGTGCTGCGGGGTTTCAGTCCCGCAGACCAACCTGCTGGCAAAGCACGCCACTGGCATTTCCAAATGCACAGCAGCCTTTAACGATTACGCACATGGAAAATTCCCTTTGAAAAATATCGAGGCGCCTCCTGCTAGCTCCCCTTGCTTTGGTTTGCCAGCCAGGGCTGGAAACACACCTATAACCACCCCAGCTGCCGGTGTGGCCAGCCGTGACGGCTGGTTTCCAGGCACAGCTAACAGGAGAGGGCAGCAGAGATTCACGTTTCGGGCTCTGCAGGCAGCAAGCCGAGGCTGCGGAGCCGGCGCCGCCGGGCAGCGCAGGCGGGGAAACGGGGGCAGCTTCGTGAAGTGCCAGAAATGCACGGAGAAATGCGGCTCCGTCACCCAGAGCCGCCCCGTTCGCAGGCCGGCTGCTCTGCAAACGTGGGGACACGGCCGGAGAGCCAGCCCCGCAGGTCTGTCCCGGGGCACGGACCCCGACAGCCAGGCTGCACGGCAGGCAGCTGCCCCTCAAAACCAGGCACAGCTACCAAAGGGTGGGGGGGTTTGAATGCTTGTGGCTGCCCTTTGCAAGAAGAGCCACTTAGTCACAGGGCGACCTTAAAGCTTTCCCTGATTCAGACTGTCCCCAGGAGGTGACACAGGGCCCAGGAAAGTCCCAAGCTGTCAAAAAAGCCCCATCTGAAACGATTGCAGCTGCCTTGCACAGAGGGCTTACTGGAAGAGGGGAGCAGCACCACACTCATTTTGCAAACGTGCTCATTTTGCAAACTGTTGGTGCCAACTAAAAGTGTCACCTCCTCCGGCTGTTGGTCACCAGCCCTCAAGACCGTGCAAGTGGGTTGCAAAGGTTAGTTAGCTGCACTGCAAAGCCTGGTTAAGCAAAGCCCGCCAGCAGAAGCTGGGCAGGGTTTTGCAGCATCAGTCCATGCACAGCAGGCAGAGGCAGCAGCTTCCCCTGCCAGCTATTAAATGTGATAAGAAGCACGAGCAGCGGTTGCTGCATCTCTCCCCTCACTTCATCAGCCATGTGGCTCCACTCAGCACCCTCTTAATTTGGCACAGTCACAGCAGCTTTTGGAGAGAAAGCACAGAGCCATAGCATGGCAGCTAATAAGAGCAGGCAGTGGTTGTATGTAAGAGACGTGCAGTTCCATAATAATCCCAAAAGCATTTTTCTCTTTTCTCTGCCCATGAAATACCATGTCAGCAAAAAAAGAAGTACCACGGCAAGGTGAAGCCAGACTTGCACGTGCCCTGCACTCCCCAGCTGCCATGCAGGAAGGGAGGGCACACTCCCATCCTCAGTGTTTATCAGATAGGGGGTAGAAAAGCAGCTTTGGGAGACCCTCAGCTCTGCCAAGGACAGATATGAAACAAAAGCCAGAGCCACAGCTGGCAGAAAGCAAAGGGGCTTCATTGCAATGGCAGCATTGCACCAGTTCCCTACAGGTTCACCAGCAGTATGTCTAGATATGCAAAGCAAAGGCCAAATCCTTCCTCCTGTTAGGAAGCAAGTCCCTAGCCTGAAGGCAAACAGAGAAGGGATTTCTCCAAGGTCACACAGGATTTCTCAACAACAGAGCAGAGCAGGCAAGGGCCAAGCCAGTGTTATAGCACAGGCAACACAGCTTTCCAGAGCTCTTTAGCAGAAACCACTGGGACAACAGACACAGAACAAAGCAAGCCGGCACCCCAAATGCACTTCAGCAAGCTGAAGACAGAAACACCCAGCAGCTTTTCCTCACAGCACCCAGCATGCTCCCAGTGCACTGTCCCCACTCTCACAGGGCTATTCAAACCAGCCAGGGTTTCCAGTCAAGGAGTAATGCACTAACCCTTATCTGTTGGAGCTGCTTCCTGGATGCACTGAGAGCTCTGTCAGCTGAGATTTTATAACAGCAGAAGAGTACAACCAGCTTTCTGCTCCTCTCAGCCCCACCAAGCAATCACACCCAGAGACCCACTCACCTCCACCAAGAACACTCATCCCACAGGGAGGGGCTCTTTGCACCCTTCAAATGGGAGTTCACCCTCACAAAGACAACCTGAGTCCTCATTTAGCCATTAATTAATGCTGCAGCTGTGCCTTCTGCCATGCCCTCAGCATCCACAGTATCCAGTGTGTATCTGGATCCAGCTCTTTTCCCACTGGAGTCTATCCCTTGGCTGTGAAAAAAATGGCTAAGGAATGCTAAACCAGCTGGTTTCATAATGCTGGGGCAGGGGGAAAGCCATATACTGCTTAAAAAAAGGGACTCCCTTTGCAACTCTCTCAAGACTATTTCCTTGCAATGTGTTGACTTAGAGGTTTCCTACAAACACCAGATGCTGCAAATCTTAAAAACCCAAAACCTGGTGATCCCAAGGTCCACGGCTTGCCCAGGACTTACAGCATCCCCGTGCCCACAGGGATGCACGCAGCCCCTGCGAGCAAATCCATCATTTCCCTTGGCACTGAAGCGGGCTCAGACAGCTGGTTGGGGTGGTCCGTGTGCAGCAGGGCAGCTCCCCAAGGGCAGAGCTTGCGGGGAATTTAAAGATTAAGTTTGAGGTTGTTTCTATGAAGCAGGTAGAAAGCAGAAGTTTCCAGAGCACCACAAAATGCGGACAGATTTTTTTCTCCCTGCCAAATCCTGATTCTAATAATATTGTTATTATGCTGTAATATCTCAAAAAAAACCCAACAACAACTGAAAACCCAACCCTTAATTCCTGTGTGTTAGGAAGAACGGAGGCAACTTCTCAGTGTTGCTAAAGGCAGCAGTACAGTATAGAGGGAGACCCTACACAAGATCAGGAAGAGTGTCGGTGATGGGGACCAGCCCCAGCAAGGGGCTCAGCATCCCTGTCCCCCAGCAGCACCTTCCCCAGAGGGGACAGAAAGGAGGAGGGGACGCAAGGGCGGGGGGGTCGTGTCACAGGCCCATGAACTGCGCTGGCAGCGGAGTCGATGCGACGTGTTTGCACCAGGATGTTTTACTTATGAGACACATCTCACTGACTGCCAGGAACTGTTCTGATTCAGCTGAATTTTTTCAGGCTTTTTGATAACTCAAACTATTTCGGAGGGAGGGCTGCCCTGGGTCCTGTCCAGTTCTCCCCCCTCTCCCTCCAGCAAGAGGAAGGTACTTTGCCCCGTTTAGCAAATCAAGCATTTCTTCAGTCATTGAACCCTGGGTTAGTTTTCTTTCCAGTTTGGCCAGGAAGGCGTAAATGCTGTCAGTAATCTCAAATACAAGCAGAAGGGGTTTTTTTTCTTCCTTTTTTTTTTTTTTTGACACAAAATAACTCATGCTGCTTTTCCGCTACCCTTAGGTTTGAACTCTCCTCCCACAAAGGGATTGAACTGGGATTCGATCTGTGGGGATGATCTGGGGTTTGCTCTGGGAGGGAGAAAAGGGCTTGCAGCCCCTGCAGAGTCCCCCCGGAGAGCCCCACATGGGGTGGCAGGTTGGGGCGTTGCTGTGATCCCCACCTGAAAGGAGGGATGTGGTTTTCTGTGGTCCCTCCAGTTCTGATGGAGACGGACAGGCAGGGCGAAGACACGTTCACTTCATTCTTCCAAGCTGGAGGGATGTTAAAATGAACTCAAACCGTCTGTCCGAATTAGCGTTTCAGGGTGAGGTCATACAAATCACTAGGGCTTATTTATTTCTTTGTAATTCTGAGCAAACTCAGCATGAAAAGAAAGAAATTGGATCCGCTGCTGAGGAAAGGGAAGGGCGAGGACACGGGCACAACAGGGACAGCTCTAGGAAATACTTTTGCAAACAGTTTATTCCCTCAAAACCGTCTGTGTCGGCCAACGGTAAACAATTAATGAAATTGGGATCCTGGTGGTACTTAGGTGCCAAGGAGCATTTAATAACCTAGACTTTGAGGCTGTTGACAGGGCACATCCTTAGCCGGGGCACCACCTGGTTTGGCAGACCCTCCCTGGGTTTTCTTTGCAGCCATGAAAGGAAAAGCCTCACATTTTATTACCACTCTATCGCAGCAAGGCTGGGGTGCGACTGGAAGAAGAGGAGCAGCTCCTGGCTTCTGCCCTTGGTCACAAGCCCCACGTCGAGAACTGCTGCTCCGTGGGCTGGAGCAGAGGCTGCCCAGGCTTGGGAACCTGCCGAAATGTGCCCACAGCAGAGGCTGGTGCAAAGCAGTTGTTCTGGGGTCATTCCCTGGCTACTTGTTTCAGGGAATTTTCCCAAAGTTAGAAAACATCTTCAGGGCTGCCGAGACAAACTCATTCCCAACCGAATCAGGGAAAAGACAGATGCTCCCTTGGCTCTATCAGAAAATGATGAATTAACCCACAGCTCCAGTTCCCCACAGGCAGCAGTGCTCCCAACAGGGACGGAGGCCATGGCTCCAGCTATCCTCTTCTAGATGCTCCAACACCACTTCACAGCAAGAAATCACAGTGATTCCATGATTCCCTTTAACACACCACGCAGATGCAGAGCATAGCTTTAAGGAAAGGTCTCAAGGTAGTACCAAGATGTTCATGCAAGGCACCACCGCTCCCCACACCACTGTGGATTTGTGGTCCTGGACTGGTGGAGGACAATCCCTGATTATGCTAGAGGTGGCCTGCAGTGGAAAAGATAACAAAAAGCAATCCGGAATTTGTACAGAAAAACAAGGGCTCATTCTAGCTCTGCAGGTCGCAGAAGGGACCAAACCCACAATATCATTGCTCGGGAGAAATCCTCATCACTGGGCCAGGATGAGCCTTGGGGAGATGTTCTAGCATGGGAGGTGTTCGTCCCAGCCTGCTAAAGCTTGCCTGACCCTGAGAAAGGCAAAAGGAGGGACCATGCAGCATATTTCTGACCTAAAACGCCCATTCTCCACTGTTAGCTGGAAGAAATGATGCGTGCTGGCACTCATGCTGCTATTGCAATATTCCGGTGGTTCAGGTAAGAGCTGGGGCCACACTGGGAGGAGGTGGAGGACTCGGCCAGCCTCCTACACAGCCCCTGGGATGCACGGGCACGGCTGAGGGTGGAGGTGATGCCCTGCTGCTTGGAGCGGAAGAAATTGGCCTGGGCCTCTTTAAACATGAAAGATAAAAAATAATTCAATATTTTAAATATGTATTTAGACCAATTTCCCACATTAATTGCACTCTTTTTTCCTACCAGCAAGTCCTCTCTGCTTCCTGAAACTCCCTACTTTTCAGCCCAAAGCAGGGAATAAAGCAGCTACTGCTGGATGGACCCGGCATCAGTAGAGAACCAGGCACCTGAAATCCCAGCACTTCCCCCACACCCTCCCTCTTGCTGCCCTCTCCTTTGTGCAGAAAGATGCCAGAGGGGAAGGAGGAAGCCAGCGGGCTGGGGTTTAGCTGGCTCCAGCACTCAGCACAAATTAATAGCAGACCAACTGCAGGGAGGCACAATTTTGTAGTAATTTATTTTGTTTTAAGGGCCTAATAACTTCCAGCTGGTGATTTGTAAATGAACTGGCTCCTCACAAAAACCTGAAATTAAGCATTTGACACCAAACCCCGTTTTGCTAAGCTGGCAATTTAACACTCGCGTCTCAGTGGAGGGAAGGGAAATGCAGTGGGGAGACCAGAGGAAGGGAGAAACATCTTTCCAACATGTATTAACAAACCTATTAAGGATGGGGAACAGTTGTGCATGTCTACGTCCAGCCCATGGACCTCAGCGCTGATTGACAGAATGTCATTAACAATTACACCTCAAGGCATCGCCTGTGGCCACCACAATGGAGAAGACCACTGCGTGCCAGCAGACGCCTCCACGATGCTGAATTACCACTGCTGCCGCAACTAGAGCACTCAAACCCCCTGCAAAACGCAGCAGCCCCCCATTTGTGTGGTGGGACACCACTCACATGCTGCAGGAGAGGGGAGCTGCAGGATCCAAAAGGAGCTCTGCCTTGCTCGGATCGCTCCGGCTCAGCACGCTCTTGCTTTTCTCCAGCGATACCATCAGTTGTCTGGGCTGAAGCATCACTAAGCAAGCATGGCCCCATCCCCAGGGTGCAGAGCATGGCTGATGCTAAGAGAGGGATGAATTGTGCTCCCCAGCAAACTTGTAGCATTGAAAATACAAGCCACCTTTGTTATTTCAAGGAAAGAGCAGAGAGAAATAACAATTTTCTCCTAAAACTCGTGTCTAAGTAAAAAGTGCAGTGATATGGTTGTCCTTGGTTAATATTGGCCCCTCCGAAGAAAAAGAGACTTCTGCTGTGCACGAAACACCAGGGAGCATCCCAACATGTTGTACTTGCTCTGGAATTTGGGTGTTTTTCTGAAAAGGCAAGGTTGCAGGAAATTGCGAAGCCAAATACAAGCCCTGTATCCAGTGCGGCAGTGCGGCATCTCGTGCAGCCGCTCCTTTTCCACCCGCAACGGTGTGGGGGCCCTGGCTGCGTCCGAAAGGGCTGAGGTGGGGGCGCGGGGACCTGCCCTGGCTGCAGGTCCAACCAGGGGCGGCCCACCTTTGCTCCCGGCCCTGCTCATTGTTTCCCTGAAGGTTCCCAGTCCTGGAATTTCCTTTAGAGGTGCAGAACAATATCAGGAAAATCAGTTTTTCTTTTTTCTTTTTTTTTGTCCCCTAAAAAGCCGATGGAGGGCCCCGCTCCACTATGTGCAATAACATCCTCTGCGATCCAGGCTCCCTGTCCCACCCGTGCTCGCCCTCAGCAGACCGTCAGATTGCTCGTGGCCAGAGTGACGCTGGTTTCCTCCCTGCTCCCCATGCCAAGCATTCAACCCCTCTAACCGCATCATACCCTGGGCAGCTTGGCCATCTCGCAGGCGGGGTTTTGAGCCGCCTCCTTCTCCTCTCGTTGCGCAATCCTTGGCCATGCGGAGGGGCCCGTCCCAACCACCAGCTCTCTTTGGGAGCACGAGGCTTTGCTGAGCCACTTGCAACCCGCAGCACAACACGAATGCAAATGTTTTGCCTCTCAAATCGTCTCCAGATTGAAGCTGGGACTGCCCCTCCCAGGGAGAAAGACGAGCTGCTGATGACGGTCCCTAACGGTACCCGATTTCCAGCTGATCTCCATCCATTACGCTTTTGCTCACACACATGACCAAACATAACCCAGAGAAACCAGGAGAGATGTTTAGCACCTACTGTTGGCCCAGGGATTAATTTCCATGTTTAAAGGACTCCTTCCAGGCTCCCATCACACTGTCTCCCCACTTTTCCTACTCTGTTCCCCCTATATCTGTACTGTGGTGGTTTGGGTGCCTCCAGCAAGCAAAGATGCTCAGAGCCCCTCTGAAATTAAAGTGGCCGTTTATAAATGGGAAGCATTTGAAGCAATACGTTAAGCCCTCTGATGCTCAATTTAAATTTGAGAATGACTTTAACTTGTAGCCAGACTAAAGCACCTGAAACTTGGGGGCATCAATAGGCAAAGGTACTTTCAGTGGCTTTTCTTTTCAGAGGCCCCACCTCGCATGAAAGTGAAGGCTTTTTCAGAGAAAAAGGCATTTTTTTATCTGAAAAAGGGACTTTTCTTCTATATTTTTGCTCTGAGTGGTTAAGAGTCATCATTAGAAAGTGCCGGATTTCCTTTCTGTACCTCACTCAAGCAGTTACTCAGATAAGGAGCAGCACTGCAACAAGATTTGGGGTTCCCCACCACCACAACCCCAGCCACAATTAGGTAATATCTTGGCGATGTTTTCAGTGCAGACGCAGGGGCAGGAAAGCAGGTGTCCACAGAACGTGCTGCCCTCAGGCAGGAGCCCCCCAGCACCCACCTCCCAGCCTGCGCTGCCCGCAGGGACAAGGCAAAACCTCCCTTTCATGCATGTGTGCTTGGGATAAACCTCCAGTGCTTGTCTCGAGCCCAATTTCCTGAGATAACCCAGAGGAAAAAGAAGATCCTTTTCTCGCTGCAGACACCATCTCTCCCAGGGCCAGGGGAGCTGGGGACGATGTTATCGGTGCCTCCCAGCTCTTCCACCCACGGCCAGCAAAGGCAGGATGCGGCATCTGTCATCTGGCAGCTTTTGGGATGGGGACCCTGCCCAGGCGCTCCGTGAGTGTTTACACACCAGCAGCCGCCGCCCACCATGCATCTCCCTACCCGGCCGCTCCCGTAGCGTTGCCTGCTTGGCTGTCTGCCTCCTGCGAGGGGCTGCAAGGGAGGGGAAAGGCTGCAGGCACCAAAGTTGCTTTTGGTGCTGCCCAAACTATTAGGCAGGGCCTGGGCTGGCTTTCCCCAGCCCCCCTGAAAATGCGTCCCCACCTCCTGATGGTGGTGGGACTCAAAGAGGTGTCCCGGAGCTCAGCATCGCTCCAGTGTCTGCTTCTCCCATCTTTCCCCTCTCAGCTGTTCTGGCAGACAGCTTGGAGCCAGCCAGCTTTCTGGGAAGGCCGCAGCTAAAGCTCTGCCCACTGCCTGCATCTGCCCCTTGTGTCCACTCCCTGGCCAGGCTGCAGACCCGTGGGCTCCATCCATAAAGGCCCCAGTCTTATTTAAGTTCCTGAGTTGTTCCTGGGATGCTGCAGCACGTCAAGGGCTCGCAGATCCCTGCGGGGCTGGGGCGGGAAGGGGCTGGGAGGGAAGGAGCCAGGTGCTGGCAGCAAGGCAGCCGGGAGGAGCATCCCATCCGGAGACTCAGCCCGGCACCCGAAGGGAAGGGTGGGGGTGACATCCTCTCGGGAGGGGGACAGATGTAACTCATGTCCTGCTGATCTATCAGACTTCTGTGAACAAACGCACCCAAAAAGCTATTGCAACACCCCCTACACTCTTGGGGTCTGACCTTTCCCTGCTCAAAGGATCGAGCGCTGCAGGCATCTCGGGATGTGTTGGAAAGTGTGGCGGGGAAATCGTCCCATCCCTGGGAGTACGGGTCAAGAATCAGTTTTATTCACTGTACCTGCGAAATTAAGCAGGATTTTGGGGACCTTCCTTCCCTGGCTTTGCATAAGACATGTTACTCTGCACAGCATCTCTTGGGGGACTCGGATCTGGCTTTGCAACTGAGTGGGTCCCTGCCTGGGGGTGGAACTTGGCCCCCAAGGCCAGAAAAAAACCTATCAGAACACTTGCAGCAAATAGCCCAGCAAGGGTTGGGGGGGATCTCGTGGAGCAGGAAGTTTTCATGCCCAGGGGAGGTTTTGCTTACTTTGAAAAAGCTCAGGTTTTGCAATGCAATCACTGGAAACAAAGGGAGGATTTTTTTTTATGAAAATACAAGAACCGTCACTGGACGTGCAAGATGTTTGCTTTTGTCTGCATTATTAAGGAGAAGGCAGGAGAGAGGCAGTACCCCATCAGCCACAGCTCGGCTCTGCCCTGGGCGAGGATGGGGCTCCCAAAGGGTCCGGGATGTTCCCGGTGTCGGTACAGCTCTCTGGGCCTCCCCAAAGGTGTGGCATCCCCGCTGATGTCTGCTTTCCGGAACAAAGGATATGTGTGCTCTGCCAGGAAAGCCCCAGCCCTGCAGAAACTGGCCTCATCTCCACGAACTCTATTGTCATTTGTGTGAAAGCATGGTGGTTTGCTTTTTTTTTTGTTTTGTTTTTTCACGAAGATGATTTGTAGGAATGGCCGTGTGCCGCAGGAGAGCAAAATACCCCTAAACAACGTTGTGTAACATCCTGTCCTCTGGCAACAGAGCTGGGCTGAATTTTTCAGCGAACATATTTGGAGGGTGAGACAGACAGCCGTAACAGCCTTCAGGGTACCGCCTGGTACAAATTCCTAATTGTTTTCATTGCTTTTACGTTGCTAGAGGAAAGCACACGCAAAAGAAAAATCAAACACAGACAGCAACCACAATGTTGCGGGATGATTTCATTCACCTGTTCCCATTAAACCCCTCGAGGAAGGCTCCCCCTTGCCACGTGTGCCACACATGGACGAATCTGTCAGGATTGTCAGGATGTCTCTGAATCCAGCCTGATGCCACGTGCATTCTCCCCTCCTTGCTCTCCGGTTCCCCGAGGCTCACCGTGCCACACAGCAGCTGGAAGCGGGCATTACAGGCGTCAGGGTGTCCCTTGTCATGGACAGCAGTGGCAAGGGGGTGCCCAGCCGTCAGGTCGGTTTTTGGAGTCCTTCTCTCCAGGATGAACACTTGCTTTTCATGTAGCTAATTGTAGGAGAAAGCTTTCTGGGAAAAATGTAACAATAATATCACTTAAAATGCCAGTTTTCAAGTGCCTGGGTGGGGATGAAGGCTCTCCCCTGGCTTCAAAGGGCAGCGGTGATGCTCCTACTATGGGCACTTTGAAGTCGGGGAAAAACTTGGGTTTTTCTGATGCTGCTCTTTGCCTTGGACTGCTGGTTCTCACAACATGGCCGTGAAGGATCTCACATCATCTCTGTAAGAGCCAGAGATTTTCAGGAGAAACCCTGTCTTACCCTGTACCGCTGCACAATCAGAAGCCCAGAACCTGTATTTGAATTTCCTTGGTTTCAACTCATTTTCTGTCAACCCTTTTTGAAAGCAGTAATTGAAGAAGACACGTATTTGCCCAGGGGGAAGGGTGGGATACGCAGTGAGGTGGCTGCTCCTGCACAAAACGGGAAGCAGCAAAACCCAGCCAACCTATAATACGATTTAACACATTTTAAATCTCTCACCCTTCTGTGCTTGACTATTCCGCTCCGGTGGCAATGATATTATCTCATTTTGTGATTATTTTTTTTTTAATAAATTGAAATTGTGAAATGAATCAACATGTTTTTAATTGACATTTCATTGAAATTCCTTAAACAGTAGGGCATTTTAGACATATTTTTCCTTCTGACTGGAAAGATGCAAGAACCGAAGTTGGACAACTGTTACCCACCAGCCCCGCTGGCAATGCCTGCTGCCTGCCGCGATGCTGTTACTGCGCTTGGGTGCAACAGGCCCTCAGAGGGCCGTGTGCTCAGAGGCAACTGCCACCCTCCGAGATGACATGGGGTCCTCTGCTGAGCGGTCCTCTTTGGAGAACGTGCTTATTTCGTGAACCGATGCAACCGTTAATTTCATAATGCCTAAATTAAAGCTGGACAAGCGGGGTCAGGCATTTCAGTCTGATTTCCTGCTCCTCCTTCCCAACCGCACAATATTCCAGCGGAGGTTTCGGTATGCAAAGGGTTTTGCCTTCTGCGTAACTAAAACCAAAGGGGAAGGTATCTAAAGGCTGCAAAGCAAAGAAGGTCAGGTTTTATATTCAAGCTTGGAAGGCTAAGAATGGAGAAAATGCGCATTTGGCAGTGTCATTTTTATATTCATTCAGCTCTTACTGCAGGGATTAGCCTATTTTCAGCTGAGAAAGCAGCTCCTGGATGCTGGCAAAGTGGTTGCACTTCGTAATGGCAAAGCAACCCCCAGATCTCAAGCACATGCCTTCAGCCCCGGCAGCCCCCAGGGTCCAGCCCGGCAGAGCGGAGCCGGCCTGGGGTGGGTTTGGCCCTGCAAAGCCCTCGGCGTGTCTTTGCATCTAATCAGATTAGAAACCAGATGTAAATTGGTAATAATGAGATTAATCACCCATGGGGACCGTTAACTGAAGGAAATGATACGTTCCTCGTCATGAGGAGTGCTTACATCAACATTGAGGTATGGAAATGGGGCTAATTCGACACAGTCTCATGTTATTGCCCGTGTATATGTTCCTGCTGGGCACATCTGTAGGCAGCCTCATCCAGACCAGCATCCTTGGTGCAAGCTTCACGCCCCGGGCCATGGAGCCCAGCGTGGGCTGGAAACCCCCTTTACACTGCGGGGTAATAGCTGGGTGCCATTTTAAAGCATATTTTTCAGACTTTTTCTAATTGGAATATTTCACCTGTTCCATTTTGAAACTATATTTCTTTTCTTAGGAAAAGGTTTTAAAAGATTTAAAAAAGAAAACAGCCTAAAAGGAAAAAAAAAAAAAAAGCCCACAGTCTGTTCTGCCTTGTGCTTTGGATTTTCATCTTGATCAGAGAAGAACAAGGCATTTTCGTTCGCCTTTTTTAACTCTATTGGCCATATTTCAAGGTGGATTTTTTTTGTTGCAGCCAGGGGAAAAAAAAAAAAAGCCATCACCAACTGCCTTTTGCTGGAAGACCTGTGTCAGGGCAGGGTGAGGCTTGGGTTTACAGATATTGAGCTGGCGGCGATTGCAGATTGCTGTTAGAGAGAAAGCTGCCCATGCAAGCACGTGCATGCACGCAGCCCCTGTCACACCGTTCACGCCAGACAGGCCTGGAAAAGAGAACGCTTGCACACCCGGCTGTAAGGCGATAGGGTGCAGACTCAGGTGGCTGGACACTCGGCATCCAAAAAACATGTCTATGTGCCAGCTTGTCATGTGTTTCCAATAAACCGCTAAGGGCAAGTTTCAGATTTCACCTGGCAAAGCCAATTTTTATTATTGCAGGCTGCGGGTGTTGAGGTGAGGGTTTTTTTTAACCTATTTAAATACCACTTGATGCTATCTCAGGGGGAGTGACCTGCATTTCTTTTTTTAAATTAACCATCTTGAAGGAAGGCAAGTTAATTTTGCTTCTTAGGCAATTCAGTTAAAATAATTCACTCCTGGTGAAGAGTCTCATCTCAAATCTCTCGGCTTTGTGAGTTTTGGAAGGAAGGAGGGAGGGTAAAGGCTCATTAGCTTGGGACCAGGAGAGGGTTTAAAGCCGTTACTGCTGTCATCCTTCCAGCTACAGGGAGTACTTTGTCTTAGAAAAACTCATCTTTTACAGGCACTAGGGGCAGGATCCCCTAGGAAATCACCCCAAACAGGAGGGTTGCTCCCAAGTTGCTGGAGTGGTGCTTCCCAGGGCACCCTCAGCTGCCTACATAGAGGCTTTGTGGTACCAGCCACCACAAAATGTTCCCCTGCAGCCAACGCAGTTGCTATTCATCCCTGGTTCTCCCCACCCAAAGGTTTTCCATGGAAGGACTAGTACCAGCAGTACAATGTGGGCAAAAGTCCTGCTCACTGCGAAGGAGTTTCCTCCTTTACAGTAAAAGAGCATTTAAAAGTTTCCTGTCCCTCCTGGGAGGTGGAGGGGGTCGATGTAATCTGCAGGCGGTTTCATTGTTTTATTACACATTTTCCGGTCGCCGGCTGCAACAGGAACCCCTGGAGCACGATGCCTCTCCTGGGCCCCTGCGCCCAGCCCGGCAGCCACCAGCATCGGGAACTTTTGTGTCATCGCAGCGGGTCCAAGTGTCATTTTCCCCCTGGTAAAACACCCCACGGAGACAGGGCGGGAGCAGCCTGTGGAGACGGGGTGCTCCGCTCCTGGTGCCATGGTCTCTGCAGCTCCGGGTACCAGCCCTTTCTGTGCTTCTCCACATCCACGATATTTAAGCTGGGATGTCATAGCCAAAACATCTTTGCCAGCTGCACAATTAACTATGGTCATATATTTAAGCACCAAGAGGAAAAATGCACCTGCTTTCCCATGCACGTTGAGCCTGTTCTCAGTAATATAATATGTGCATTTATCTATATTCCCACTGGTGTGGTCAGAACCCTCTCCTCGCACAAATGAGCTCATTCAGCCAGCTCGCTGTCAGCTCACAGCTCCACCCTGACTTCCCAAAACCTCCATGACCCACAGGCGCTCACCCAGCGCCGTGACTTGGGAGCATGAGATGTGGACAACTGAGAAAAAGGACCTCTGCTCCACCACTTGATGCCCTGACCGGGAGGGAGCGATGCAGTGTAGAGTTAGGGCTGCACCATCAGAAAGCCCCCTAGCCCCACAAACAACTAGAAGGGTCCTCCCTGCCCCAAACCTGGGCTATCACTGAGCTGAGCTGCTGATGGTGATTGATTGGCACAAAGATGTCCGTGATCCCTCTCACCAAAAAAAAAACCCCAAACCAAAACAAACACAAGAGTTGCTTAATAAAAAACAAACAAACAAAGAAACAACCCCAACGAAATATGCAATCTCTGTCCCTTTTTACTCATTGCACCACAAAATTCAATGCAGACTTCGATTTGGGGTGAGATTTTTGGTGCATAACCAGTTTTGGGGCCAGGCTTGAGGTGGCCCTCACCCCACTGCCTTCCCGTCCCCAGATTCTGGGGGCCCGGTGCTGCAGGATGCTCCTTTCCTGCCAACAAAGCGGGGGCCGCCGCCCAGCCGGGGGTCCCTGCCTGCATCCCCCCGCCTTGCAGCGGGTGAGGCGGGGGTGGAGGGGAAACGGGGATGCGCGGAAGGGATGCGGGAGCGAGCGCGGGGGGCGGGCTGCCGGCAGTCGCCAGGGCAACCTGCCTCCATCTCCTGCCTTGCCCGGGCGGGGACACCCCGGAGGTACCCGCCGGGGCGAGGGGAATGCGAAGGCGGGGGATGCGGGGGGCGCCGTCCCTCCCGCCCCGCCGCGGTGCCCGGACTGCAGCATCCCGCCCGCCGCAGTGCCCGCAGCTCCGGAGCCGGGCCGCGCCACCGGCCGGGGCGGCGGGGGTGCTCCGCGCCGGCACAGCCCCGGAGGATGGGGGTCCCCTCACCATGGCCACCGCGAGCAGAATGCCACACACCTAAGAGAGAAGGGAGAAGGGTACGTTTGCCGCTTGATTTTCAACTGGATTGTGGAGGGCATAAATCAGAAACTTGGATTATTTTTAGTTATTTATTTTTAATGGGAAAGCTGATTTTCGTGGCATAGGTGATGGCGGGAGGGGGGAGAGAATAGCCTGTATTCCCATCCGGTAAGCGTGGTCTGTCTTTCACTTTAAAAGGTCTGGATCCTTCTGGTCATCTGACTCGGGTCAAGAAGGACTTTGCATTGCCAACAGCCCGCAGAACCCACCGGAGCATCTCCCAGTGCCTGCTGCTGCCCCACGGGAGGGAGGAGGGAGGCTCTTTCAATCCCTGGAGGATTGAGAGGTAAAATATCTCCAGCTCGGTTTCCCCTTCTGTTTGCTTTTCCCGCAGGGGTTAATGAAACCATTGAGATTTGTAGAGGTTCATTAAGGCGGATGGCTGTATTGATTCCCAGGCCATGCCACCGGTTTGCTGCTGTGCCCCCATGCACAGTTAATGCACACCCCACCCCTGCAGCCCCTAAAACCCCAAATGGCCAGGATACTCTGGCCTGGAAAGCGATGCTGCTGCCCTGAGGACTGACATGAAGGTGCCCTGGCAGGATGGAGGGAGCAGGGGGGCCACAGCCGGAGCTGCCCAAAGCATGTGTGCATGGGCCAAGGGGGAAAGCAGGGGAGCATGCTTTGTATCTGCTGTGCGCTGCAGCTCTCATCCCCTTCTCTCTTTGCCTGTGCCCTGCCTGCAGGCTGGCCCCCATCCCCAGCAGTCCATGGACCACCACCCAGCATGAGCACCGACACCGAGCAGCTCCCAGCAGGGGCCCAGGCGGCCGGCGTGCCCCTCTGGACTGTATCCAGCTGGGCCGCCTCTGAGGTGCCCCCCAACACCAGCACGGCTGCAGGGGGGGCCGGCCGGCAGCAGGGACAGGCGGAGTGGGGCAGCAAGACGGGCGAGATTGTGGGCATGGTGGTGATTCAGTGTATCTACGCCCTGGTGTGCCTGCTGGGGCTGCTGGGCAACTCCCTGGTGATTTTCGTCATCCTGCGCTACGCCAAGATGAAGACGGCCACCAACATCTACCTGCTCAACCTGGCCATTGCCGATGAACTCTTCATGCTCAGCATCCCCTTTGTGGCCACATCGGCAGCCCTGCACCACTGGCCCTTTGGACGGGCTCTGTGCCGCACTGTGCTAGGTGTTGATGGGCTCAACATGTTCACCAGCGTCTTCTGCTTGACCGTCCTCAGCCTGGACCGCTACATCGCAGTGGTGCACCCGCTGCGGGCAGCCACCTACCGCCGTCCTCGGGTGGCCAAGATGGTCAACGGGGGTGTGTGGCTCCTCTCCTTGTTGGTGGCTTCGCCCATCCCCATCTTTGCCGGTACAGCAACCACCCGCGATGGTCAAGCAGTGGCCTGCAACCTCCTGTGGCCAAGCCCAACCTGGTCAGCTGCTTTTGTGGTCTACACCACCTTGCTGGGCTTCCTGCTGCCGGTGCTGGCCATGGGGCTGTGTTACCTGCTGATCGTGGGCAAGATGCGGGCAGTGGCGCAGCGGGTGGGCTGGCAGCAGCGCCGGCGCTCTGAGGGCAAGCTGACGCGCCTAGTGCTGATGGTGGTCGCCATGTTCGTGGTCTGCTGGATGCCCTTCTACGTGGTGCAGCTGGTCAACCTCCTGCTGCCTGGCCGCCTGGATGCCACCGTCAACAACGCCTCCCTCATCCTCAGCTACTCCAACAGCTGTGCCAACCCCATCCTCTACGGCTTCCTCTCTGAAAATTTCCGGCACTCCTTCCATGGCGTGCTGCGCCGCTGCCTCGACGCCAGCCTCTGCTGCTGCCACGCCAGTGAGGGGGCTGCCGAGGAGGAGGAGGAGGAAGAGCCCCTCGACTACTGCGCCGCTCCCCGGGGGGATGACAAGGGCAAGGGCTGCATGTGCCCACCCCTGCCCTGCCAGCAGGAGCCTGTGCACCCCGAGCCCTGCTGTAAGCCTGGAACCCTCCTCACAAAGACCACCACCTTCTAGGGTGCCCCACGCCTCGCCAACCCCCGGACAGGCATCTCCACCAGGCACGGGCAAAGGGGACCCTGGCCGAAGAGAGGGCAAACTGCCATGCCCCATGCTGCCAGTCCTCATTTGTGCTGTGCAGTTCAACAAAATAAAAAGCCATAAGTCTGGCCCCATGATACAGTTAATTAAGTCGACTGAGTAATTTTTGCTGTTACCTTCAGCAGCAAGGAGCCTTCATTGGGATCGGGGACGGTGAGGATTTCCAAGTGCATTAGTGAACAGTGACTAGCCATGGGGCGAGTGCCCCTCCGGAATAAAACACAAACTTCCCGTTCCTTCCCAAGACGTGCTCTGAAAGATGGAGAACAGTCCTAAAGCCCATCAGCCCCGCTACATCTATACCAGAGTGATGGAGTAGGACCGGACTGGACTTCTACATGAGCTCTGCACGATGCGGAGAGCACGGGATCAATCTGACCCCTTTGGGTTCCTCTTATGTTAAAAAAAAAAAAGGGGGGGGTCCGAACAGCTGAGATCAGAGCTTGAGCCTACACAAACTAGACTTGGCTGGTGCCAGGGAGTCCCAAACCTCCCTTCAGCTAATGGGGAAAGGAAAAAACTTAGGTCCCACCAATAAACCTCCCCCACCCCCCCAAATTCCCAGGCAAAGTGATTTTAGCACACACAAGACCAAAATTTTACTTTCCATGAGAAAACCCAGGAGAACCAAATCTCGCTGTCTTTGCCACAGGTAAACACCAATGGATTCATAGAAACTTCGAGCTGAAGAACAGCACTGGGGCTATACCGGCTTGGCCACACTGAGGTAGCATTAAATTAACCATTTCAGCTTATTTTGTTTTAACTTTGTCCTTTTAATGTTATTCTTGTTCTCCATTATTTATGGCTCATTCCTCCTATTTTAATCACACTGGTGAAGTAACCAGCAGGGCAATGTTTTCAGCCTGACGCTCCGCTAAAACAGCCCATAGCTCCTTTTTTTTTTTGGCTCCACCATGGTTTGTGACTTCTGGAGCTCCGGCTGCAAGATGGGCTGGTGCTCAGTGAGGAAAACCAGTCATTTTAGGGTTGGGGAGAAAGAATAATTCATTAGCGGCTTTCTATAAACCAGATTGTAAAAGCTTTATTGGTCTACACACAAAATCACCATGTGATTGTGCATTGCGTAGGGTATATTTCCAATAAATAAATAAGTATTTACAAATGTGCCGGGTGTATAAAACAGGGGATTGAACGATTTACATTAGGAAAGCTACAGTTCATACACACATATCTTTATTTTCCTTGGAGGCTGCAACGTAGCTCTATCATACTGGGAGGGGCAAACACTGCATGATAGCAAGCTCACGTAGCATGTAAGGGGAGATATGGGGGGTCACAACCACCCCGAGTTCTGCAGCCCCTCTGCGGCGCCCAGCCCTCCCGAGCTCTGACCCCAGGCTTGCAAAACTTCCTGCGGGAAAGCCAAGCGCTGCTGCAGGCTGATATTTCACAGGCATAAAGCTGTCGGCGCCCGCTCCACCACTCACCCTGTGGCTGCGCCAACAGCCACCGGCTTCACCCCACCATGGGTGCCGGAGCAGGACCCCCCCTAGCCCCACCAGCATGCTGGCTTTGCAGAGCTGCCCCTTGTCTCCCCACCGAACAATGGAGCTGGAAAAATGCATAAAAGTTTCCCAGATTTCCCCCCAGTCTGTGGCTGAGAAGCAAGCAGTGGGCCAGATCCTGCCCCCCAGGAAAGTTTTGCTGCAAGCTTCAACATGGATTAGACTCAGCCCTGGATAAGATGAAAGGAAAAACAGGAAAAAATCCTGTTGACAGGAGGGGTGAGTTAAGTGGGTATATAAAAAAAACAAAACAACCCAGTTTAACCCAACAACGGCAGAAAAATATGGAAGAAATTGCACGGGGAAGGCGAGGCTCCCCAGGACTGCAAACGACCTTTCCTACCACAGAAAAAATCACCCGGGCAGTCTTGGTATCCCCATTTAACCTCCACACCCCTGAAAAAAGTCCCAAAAGGGTAAGAGGGGATAGAAATCAGGCATTTTAGCCCTCACAGGGTGACACTCAGCAGGGTCCCTGCTGTCACAAGCGATTTAAGGTGAAAAGTGCTCAGCTGCCAGAGGTGAGAGGCAAAAGATGGGGGGAAACAAAAACTGAGATTTCTGCTGATGAGGCAAACAGGGACAGAGGAGCAAGGCAAAGTGCTGACCAGAAGATCTTTGTTCTTTCTTCCATCACCCATCAGTTTTAGAAAAACAAAACAGAGCTCAGACAAAGGCAGGAGCATCCCAGCTCCTTGCCACCCCGGGAAAACCATCATCTCCAGCCCAGCGGCATGCTTCCCAGATGAGGAGAGGGGAAACTGGGGCCAAGTGACCTTCCATGGTCCCCGACAACTCAGCTGGCAGTGGCATGCGTGCCTTCACCCCACACCGATGCAGATTTAAACAGTCAGTTCCAGATGGAGACATCCCTCCTGTAACATACGCACGATTTTTCCTTGAAGCCCCCACAGCTGCTGGCTTGGGAAAAGGAAAGCCGAATGCCCTCCACTGCTGGGCAGTGAAGGGAGCAGAAACGGAGAAGCGCTCCATGCCTTCCACCTTCCCCACTCTCTGGCGTGAGTATTGCAAGAGCTGGCTGGAAAGCAACAAGTGGTTTTGGTGGGGGCGATCACAGCTTTTCCCAAATTCTCTTTATCATTAAAAAACTGGCAGTGGGGGGGAAAGTAAATGTTACCCAGTTCTGTCCACTTCCCTCTCTCCATCCATCCCAGCCTCCCTACAATTTCTGGCCGGAGGTGGCACACCCCGAGGCAACTGGCTGAAGTCCCATCTCCTTTTCATGGGGACCACTGCACTTGTAATCCATGGTGGCAGGGGACCCGCAGCGCTTCTTCACCAGGTGGTACCCCAGGGCCAGGAGGGCCAGGGCTGCAGAGAGGATGCCTACGGCAATGCCCACCAGTGCGCCAGGGTGGAGGTGCTCTACCTTTGGTGGGGTCCGGCTGGGGATGGGAGTCTGGGGTCCTGGCCCGAAATCCCCTGAGTACGTTTCCTCCCCATCCTCTTCTGGGATTTTTACACAGCTGTTCTTGTCAAGGAGCTGGTAGCCGGCGTGGCAGTGGCACTTGTAGCTGCCAGGGAGGTTGGTGCAGTTGTGTTCACAGAAGTTCATGTCGCACTCGTCAACATCCACGCAGACCTGCCTGCTGTTGGCATCACCGTCCAGCACGAAGCCCTCGGGGCACTCACAGGACTGGGTGTGCATGTCGCACTCGGCCGGGCACTGGCTTTGGTTGCAGTGCAGCACGCAGCGGGCAGGTGCCTCCGGGTGGACAGCATAGCCGGGGAAGCATCCGCAGCGGTACCCATCAGGCACGTCCTCGCATCGCTGCTCACAGGGCGCTTCGTAACAGTGGGAGGTGCGCCGGCAGTGTCCGTCCACCATCTCATAGCCGTGGTGGCAGCGGCACTCAAAGCCACCCTCGGTGTTGATGCAGACCTGTTCACACAGCCTCGGCACCACGGCGCAGTCATCGTCGTCCTCGCAGCTGCTGCCGTCGGCGGCCAGCCGGTAGCCCGAATCACACATGCAGAGGAAGGTGCTACCGGCGATGATGCAGTGATGCTGGCACGGCGCTCCGGCGCAAGGAGAGCTGCAGCTGCGGCCGTCCGGGCCCAGCACCTTGCCGTCGGGGCAGGAGCAGAGCGGCTGGCCGCCCTCCTCGCCGCACATCCCCTCGCAGCCCCCGTTAGCCAGGCGGCAGCGCCAGGCTCCCGGGGCGGCGCGGCCCCAGCGCAGCCCGCCGCTGTCGTCCTCCTCGCAGCGCAGCTCCAGCTCCATGGCCGGGATGACGGCGGTGCTGCGGGGCGGCAGGGCCAGAAAGTCCCCTCCGCGGGCGCCGAAAGGGGTGGCATAGGTTACGGGCAGCCCCTCGGCGGCAGGCAGGCGCGGGCAGCTGCCCCCGAAGTTGTACTCGCAGAGGAAGCCGTCGGCCGGCGCCTCGCAGCGCCGCTCCTCCCAGCGCAGCTCCCGCGACACGGTCACGCAGCGCTCCCCGCACCGCCGCCCCGACGGCGCCCAGTTGGAATAGTCGGTGCGGCGATCGCCCGTCACCCACTGGAAGCCGCGGAGGCGCTGGGCCGGGTCGGTGCAGGGCAGGGGCAAGCGCAGCCCCAGCCACAGCAGCCCGCTGCGGTTCTGCAGCAGCAGGGCGATGGCGTCCTCCGCCACGGTGGAGCGGACGGTCATCAGGTGCCCGCCGCCCCGTACGCAGGCCTCGCTGGCCTCCGCGAAGGGCCGCGCCGCCCAGAAGATGCCGAAACAGTCGTGCTCCAGGCACTGCGCGCCCGAAGGGGCGGCCGGCTCCGGTTCCCCCCCGAGCCCTAGCCCCAGCCCGGCGAGCAGCAGCGGGAGCGGGAGCGGGAGCCGCCGCATGGCGGGCGGCGGAGGGGCCGGCCGGCTNAGCGGGGATGGAAGGGACGGGAGGAGAGCGCGGGGGGGCTGAAAGCGGCCCCCAGTACCCCGCGGGATGCCCCACGGACGGTTTTGCCTTGGGACGTGGGCTTAGGGGCAGAGCAGAGCCGTGAAAAATATGTTTTCTCCTCGTGCAAAAGGGGAGCAAGCACTGGACGGTGACTTGCTGAAGGGCACCCCAAGAGGGCAGTCAGACATCAGAGCCCTGGTGGGTTCCTCACCCCGGTTGTAAGGCTGCCCGTCTTGGTACAGCATCAGCTTTACAGCACTCAGCACTGGCCCAAATCCTACATAGCCCCAGAAGCTGACATGAGACAGTGATGACAGCTCCGCAAGCCATCCCCACTTGGGATGCCCCATCAGGACCTAACTGGTGGCCTGCTGGTCCCTTCCAGCCTAACAACCACTGCTCATCCACTGCCTCTCTGAGCTTCAGTGTCCCAAATTCATGTCATAGAATCATACAATGGTTTGGGTTGGAAGGGACCTTAAAGATCGTCTAGTTTCAACCCCCTGCCATGGGCAGGACAACTTCCACTAGACCAGGTTGCTCAAAGCACCATCCAGCCTGGCCTTGAACACCTCCAGGGATGGGGCATCCACAACTTCTCTGGGTAACTGGTGACAGTGTCTCACCACCCTCATAGTGAAGAATTCCTTCCTAATATCTAATCTAAATCTACCCTCTTCCAGTTTAAAACCGTTACCCCTCTTTCTAATCACTCCGCTGCCTGATAGAAGAGTCCCTCCCCATCTTTTCTGTAGGCCCCCTCCAGGTACTGGAAGGCCGCTATAATGTCTCCCTGGAGCCTTCTCTTCTCCAGGCTGAACAACCCCAACTCTCTCAGCCTGTCTACACAGTAGAGGTGCTTCAGCCATCTGTTCATCTTTGTGGCCCTCCTCTGGACTTGAAAATTATGTTGTCAATCATTTCTGTCACCTCTGAGGGAGGCTGCTGCTCAGCAGCAGACCATGCAGGACCACCAGATACCTTTGTACCTTCAAGGCCTTGATCAGGGGCCATAGGGCCAGTGGCTGTGCCTGCCTGCGCCTTGGCCTCTTCCCATCACTTGCTCTTCTCCAGGAGCGAGGCAGGGTCCCGGAGGGGTGGTGGCACAGCACAGGGTGATGTCTGCCACTGGCAGTAGGTGCTGGGAGGCTTCAATGGGCATCCACACTGCTGGGAAGAAGTGTCCATTGCTCAGGCATCTCTACCACCCTGGACTGCAGACCTGTATCGATGGCAGGTCCCAGTACTCATCTACTGTGTTAAAGATGTGCTAGAGTGAAGGCAGGGGTCAGCCTGCCAGCCCTTCCAGGACAAAGTCAGACTTTAAAAAACCCCAAAACTGTGGGTTTTTTAAAGAGGAAAGAAATTATGAGATGTCCCCAGGGATTTACTGACTTTTGCTATAGCAGTGAGGGACTTGGGAGAGCCCTTCCCTGTGCTTGAAGGATGCGGTGTTAACCGCATGAACAACCATCTCTGTGCACCTTACAACTTGCATCTCAGCAAAGCAGTCCCAGAGGATCTGAGGTAAGATGGGATGCCAGAAAAAGGTGAGATTTCCCCCAGGCTTTGCAAATCAGCCCCCAGTTATGTGTATAAGCAGGGCTGGCATGGCCTTGCTCTTGAAATTAGAGAAAATTGGCATGCAGAGACTGGCAGCGTGCTGTGCCCCGCTTTGGGACAGCATCCTGGCTCCTACGCTGCTGGAGTGGCACAGGGAGAGCGGGGGCTGAGCTCCGGGAGAGGGGCCCCATCCCCAGTGCTCCTGCCCAGCTGGGGGGGGGGGTCTTGCCCCCAGGGCACCGGCTCCCCTTCCTCGCAGGCGCCTCTGCTGCTGCTTTCGCAACAGCTGTACCCTTTCCATGGTTTTATCTTTGCAGGATCCGCCTCAGCTGTCAGAACATAGCCAAGAGCAAAATAAAAATGAAAAGCAAACATCCAAAGCTTCGACACTCAAAGGAAAGGGTATATTTGACCCTTTTTTTTTCAATTTTGAGAGTGGTGTTTTTACCAGAAGACTCAGTCACTGCAATTAGCCCTTGGGATCCCCTGCGGAGAGGCAAATCCGTATTTCCTTGCTTCACTCATTGCAAGGAGGTTACTTTATTAAACTCCTATGCTTTGTCTTGCCCTCTTCCAGCCCTGTGCGGTTCACGTAGCCCATGCAAGGCTGTGGGTATTGATTCCGGCTGCAGAGAAATGAGAAGATGGGGAAAAGAGTAATAATAATCAATAATAATAATAATAATAATAATAATAATAATAACAACAACAACAACCACCACCACCACCAAACAAGCTGTGCTGTTTTGTAGCTGCAAAGGGAGCCTGATGTAAGCAGGAGCAGAAGAGCTTGTGCTCTTTATCATATGCCTTTCCTCCTGCCTGTCTTTGGCTTCTTTCTCACCTTCGTCCACATCTCTGGGAAGAGGAATACCAAGGAAATGCCGTTTTCTGCTCAGACTGCAGGAGGAGCGATGGAGAGCTCAGATCTTAGCCTACAGAGCATTCAAATCATCATTTCACCTCCTTGAAAATTTCAGCTCATTTCGCCTGCATGGGAAAGAAATGTCTGTGGGTTTTAATTTCATCAGCAGGGATGTACCCCAAGAAGAAAGGGGTACGGCGCAGGGCATGTTCGTTTTCTCCACTAATGAGGCCCAGGGCAAGGTTTGGGCTCAGGCTAGGGTTCCCTAACCTCAACCCAAAGCTATCTTCTCCTCCTAGGTGACACATGTCCTACAGGGCTGATACAGTGTTCCTCTGACCTCTGGAAAGGAGGGACAAATTAGTGTATATATGGGTGAGATTGCAATGGCATGCTGGCCAGTGCCAGTCACTGCCTGGATAAATATTCACCCAAGAAGAGCTTAGTTGCTCTTCATTGCCACAAAACCTGTAAATAGGATAATTCCCAGAAGTTTCCTGGAAGGCTTGGTAACACCGACCTTTCTTTGCTTTAGTAAAACCTGTTGTTTCCCCAGTTTTCAGGTCATTGTTTTCTCTGGTGATTTCTTTTTCTTTTTCTTCTTCTTTTTCTTTTTCTTTTTCTT